>CM057820.1:29212362-29414862 GCA_030067965.1 Latrodectus elegans | reverse complement strand
CAGAAGAATTATTTTGACGATAGATTCGCTTTCTTGCTCGAACAAAGGATTTGCCATCTCTTATCTGATTGCAGTAACGTAGTTCCATTTCCTGCGGCAATTTACAAATCAATGTTCTCCTTCTCTTTCACTCTGAGATAAAAGAAAAACTGACAAAATGAGTTGATTAATAAATATATAATTTGAATTAGAAGATGGTTTCTGTAGAGATAAAATAATATTTGTCATAAATAACTTCCATTGATTTTTATTAAGTTTCTGTTTTATATATATATTGTATTATATTTGTTTTATTTGAATATATTTGTTCATTTCTTTTTCCCCCTATATGTTATTTATTTATAAATTGCATACAGTGGAAGAAAATTTAAAAACAAGTAAAACATTTTTCCAAAATGGCTTAAATATTTACTCATGAATTGAGAATCTTGGATATTATTGCAATTTCTTCATAACTATACATTTATAAAATTTGCCGTTGTAGAATTTTCGCAGTATGTTACATAAAAATTCCTAGCACTGTTTCAATTAAAATATTTTTAATGTTTGAATATTCAAGATTCAAATTTTATTTACTGACTGTGGCTCCAAAGGCCAAATTGCAAATGTATTTATTATATATAAGTAGCGGGTTTTATATCCATTATAACAGAAGATGAATCATGCATTCAAAATGGCAGAAGGGCGTGAAAAACAAATCATGTCCCAATGTCGTACAAGTGGAACGATACTTCTGGGGGGGGTGGTAAAAAACTCATGTATTGGAATAATCTAATTGATCTCTGCTTTAAAATCATGTGAAGCCACTTACATTGAATCGATGATGTCATACATAATATATGGCCTACAGCAGCCATACCACATAATCCAGGATGCTAAATTCTGAATTTATTTGGCGATAAAGAAATGTTTCAAAAATGAAGATTTTGACGTGCGTGATGACGTAAATACTAGGTTTTCCAAAATAGAATTTTCTGCACAATTCTTATAAATTTCTATATCTATGATATAATAAAATCCAGGTTACCAGATACAAAAGAAAATCCTTCAAATAAATCACTAAACTCTGAATTTGGCATCTTGGATTATATCGTATCTTTACCCCACAATATAAGATGCGGCCTATTTTGAACCTTGTAATGCCTAAATTTAAAGTTATCTAAGTAGCGAAGTTTTAGTAACATGTAGCATTTAAAGTTTGTACATAATTATGTAAATCAATGAATGAGACTTATAAATGAATACAAAGTAAAATAATGTGAATCTTCCAGTAATTTTTTGATTGATCATTTTCTATAAATAGTAATCATATTTTCAGTGAAATAAATACTTTTTATCTTAAATAAATGAATATAAAAGTTTAATACATGTAATTTTTATCTCCTTAATTTTCATGAAATCTGAAAAAAAGTTACACTGTTTAATCATGAATTTTAGCCACAAACTCCAGAGATTTTATGCATAATGATGATAAATGCTATCCTTAATGTTAACATTACGCAAAATTAATCTTTGTAAATTCAGAATTAAGCAATTAAGCATAGCTTAGCATTCTAATCCGTATCAATCCTCTTTAATGCAATTATGTAACGTTATCAAACATAAGAATATTGTATATATATATATATATATATATATATATATATATATATATATATATATATATATATATATATATATATATATATATATATATATATATATATATGGTGTTTTAAAAATACATGAATTTGATAAAAATTTGTACTAACATTATTTTAAATGTAGATCATAAATATTGGTCATACTTTTTTTTTACATTTTAAATTATTACTTTTTTGTTTTTTTAACTTAATTTATTATTTTTTCATTTTATATATAATTTTAGTTGATGATGTTGTATTATTTCAATAATTTTCCTTCTGTGGCTATATTTTTTCATTATACAATGAACGAAATCATTTATACAAAAAAAGGAAAAAAAAAAACGTTTAAATATTTTTTAAATAAAAGTAATATTTTTAACTATAAACTATTTATATGCTTATATAAATAATAATTAAATTTTATATGCGCTTAGTTGAAACATATTTTATTTCTACTAATTATGTTCATCTGGTTTTTAGAAATCCAAATGAAACAGATTAGTTTAGAAGATTAAAATTTTAAGGTTTGTTATAAGCTGTGAAATTGGTTAGTAATTATTAAAAATTTTATAAATTTTTTAATCATTTTAGATTTGAATGCCTTTATTTAATCAATAACCAGAACTTAAAATAATTAATTTAAGAAAAGAAACGTTTCTATAATGTTCCATTTGACTCAATCTGTTAGATGAAGATAATTGTTTTGGGTTACTTAGAATAAGAATATTGATCAAAAATTTTTTTCTTCATGGCAGTAGGATTAATAAACTTCAGCATAAATAAGGAGAAACATTTATTGAGAAATTTTTGTACTTTTCTTTCCTTTCTTAAAGGTTTCATTTCTCTTGGAATTTATTGAAACCTAGGCTTATTTTATGTGCTAAAGCCACTTTTAATGGATACTCTTATTAATTTCTGGTCTGGGTATAGAACTTACCTACTTACGATAACACAAATGATACTTTTTCGAATTACAATATATTTTCTCTTGGATATCATTGCCGCTTTGACCTTTTATATGTGCCTCATCCACCATTATTGAACACTCGCATCCTATTTTGGGGTGGATATAGAACTATTTAAGTTCCGGTAATGAGAGTGATTTAAATTTAAAAGAAAATATATTTAATGATAAAAATGAAAAGCGTATAGTTTTTGTTACATGTATGTTGTTCATTACTAATGCAAAAAGTTAAAAATATAAAAGTTCTTATTTGAATAAAATTACAAATGACATGACAAATATAGACTAATTTGCTCCAAAAATTCTTTCCAAAGTATTCTGTTTTATAAATTCTTTCTTGTATAATTTTATAGAACAATAAAAATTATTTAACATAATAATATCTTGGCATTTAAATACACATATATTTCATTACAATGTTTTAGAAACTTTGTTTAGTATAACATAAATGTTTAAAGAATCCTATAATAAAATTGGTATATTTATTTTGCAAAAATATATGAACTATCCGCAGGATTTTTTCCTATTTAAATATAAAAAAAAATTTCGGTTAATTAACGAAAATGCGATTCTGTAATATAAACTGTTTCTAACATTTTTAAATTTATGAAATATAATTCAGTTTTAAAAATTCTGTTGTTATTTATAGATTATCGTATAAATAACTGTCATAAGGCTATAAAATATAGGTAATTCTGCATCTAAAATAATTTAGTGTGTTTCTCTTGATAAACAAATATTATTATATCAAATCATTTTTTAAATTTTCATTTGCACATCTTTCTTAAAACAATCTTTTCAAATATCAAAAACCTTCGAAAAGAATTAATGTAACTATATAAAAATATTTGTAAATACTAATCATTTATAAATCTCATATGATTTTTTATATTTTTAAAAAGAAAATACATTACCATGTCATATTTGAAACAAAATAATATACAACAGAAGCTATCATCTTAGTTAAGATGATTCAAAAAGATAAAGATGTCTTACTCAGGAAAAATGTTTTATATATAGTAAATTAATAGCATTTTATAGCTTGACACGAAGTTAAATTTTTTAGAATAATTATAGTTTTATTTTGATCTTCATGGAATATGGTGAGATGTAATGGCTAATTATTTCATTTAAAATATGTTCAATAAAGCTGTAACAGAAATAAATAAAATTCTTCTTTTAACAAAATACCACTGTCTGCTTCTTTCATTGGATTAATTCTCAGAACTTCATACAATCCTTCAAGAGAACACTTCACACGCATCCAGTGTGAAAAGAATCTTAAATTGAAGCGTGCAATTTCTTCGGATTCCGATAGCAGTACCTCACTTTTAGGGCGTTGCTTTCCTCTATCGCCGATCTGTACTTTTTTTTTCTCTGAAAGCATCGGACTTCTCATCCACAGACACCCTTTTCTTAAATAGACTATTGGATAAGCATAGTTTTTTTTTTGTTACTATCAAGACTGTTCTACGATAAATCCGCTTTTTACTTGAAAACCGTTCGAGAGGAATGAAAAAGTGGGGGAAAAAAAAGAGAAATAAAAAATATGAGAATCGAAAGAAAAGAAAAATAAATACAAGTAATATATATATATATATATATATATATATATATATATATATATATATATATATATATATATATATATATATATATATATATATATATATATATATATATATATATATATATATATATATATATATATATATAATAAAAGAAGGGTGAAAGAAGAAAGCAGATATCCGCTTCTCAGTGTGCTCAGTGCGCTATTGCAAGATGGGGACATGTGATTTTAGAAGATTCTCTGTGCTGATAGAAAGGAGGAGTGCCGGTGAACCCTGTTCAAACTAGGAATCGAATGAAACAGGGAGAACAAGAAATAAGAAGAAGAAAAAAAGCGTCTGGAGTAGAAGATAGTTGGAAAGAAAAAAAATAAGTAAGGAAGGGGTTGGGGAAAGAAAAATGAGGATAGAAAGTGGGTTTGAAGAGCGCGGGGACCACGACTTTAGGTATCTCCCTCTCTCTCTCTGCTACAAGGACTCAATGATTGGTCTCTTTCTCAACTGCCTGGCATCCTGTGCTGAGGAGGAATAGAAGAAAAGATAAAAAAATACGCCTTTTTGGAGATGAGAGGCTATATTTTTCTGAAAAGAGGAATGGTAAAGGCAGATGCTAGAGAAGGAGGGAATTTCTTACCAATCTTTACATCCATCCGTTCAGTCTACCACAAATCTCATCGAAGCGGTTTATGGAGTAGTTTACGGTAATTATAGTTGTTTTTTTTCTAAAAACTGATGCATCCTATTTTAAAGAAAGTTTAGAGGTCTATGTCTTAAAAAAAGTAAAAAGAAAAAAAATATATAAAATGTTGGACTGCATTTGTTTTTAAGAATTTCTGAGATTTATGTAGATCATAAATTTAATTAGCAAATTCTTACTTTTAGATATACATAACCAAGTAATATAAAACTATTATGTACAATCTAAAAATTTAATATTAAAAATATCATATATAAGTTTTTTAAGCGAAATGTACCATAGTATATACACTATACTTCTTAATAACAGACAATTGTGTATAATAAACCTATTATATTTTTTGAAATTGAAAATAATTTTTAAGTTAGTAGTATTTCTATTGGTAATCATAAACTTGTAATTCATTGCATAGTAATAATAAAGTTCTTTATATGAAATACATTCTACGTTCTCAAGATTTGAGCATTATAGTATTATTAAATGTCATTGTCTGTAAAACAACCATAATCAAAGCATAACAACTATAAACTGTGAATAATTATGCTTAAAAATAATGCGATATTAGCTGAATATAGCTATATATATGTATATATATATATATATATATATGTCAACATTATATATATATATATATATAGATATAGATATATATGTCAACATTATATATATATATATATAATGTTGACATATTTAGTTAAACATACTACAAATTGTTTTGAATAAAAATTAAAATTAACATAAAAATTGCTTTTTTTATTTGAATATTTATTCAAAAAATTTTTAAAACTATTACAAACACCGTTAATAATATCTGACATAATGCTCAACCACTTCACTAGTTAGCTTATAATCATGTTATTCGATCTAAATTATAAATATTTTTTTTACTTTCATCATGTAGCACGATATCAACTTTATTTAATTTTATCTATTTCTATCGTATATGAAGTTACTAATTTTTTTCTAAGATGCATTCTTAAATTCTTCATTTTCATAAGAGGTTGGAAGGGATTTCAGAAAAAGTGTCATGTTCTTGGTGGCATAAAACAAAGAGAAAATAGTTAGATTTGTTTACATTTAGTTTTGCATATAAAAGGAACTTCCAAATGAGTTAGAAGTACATTTTTCCAATTTAGTAATAGAAAAACTATTTTGTTAAAGATTTATTAAAAACGATTTATAAAACTTTAAAATAAATAAAAATAATAATTTTCCAAATCTATATTTAACAGGTATGCTTATTGATATTAAAATGTTACTGCCTCAATCAGTTGCTATGAAACAAAATTTAATTTTCATTTAAATTAATCAATAACTCGTATTTACTGGTAAGATTTGCATTCCTTAATATTTGAGATGATTACATATTAATAAATTTCTGAGAAGATGATCACAAATGCAGATATTAAAATTAAAGATAACTTTTGTCAGAGAGAGATCAACTTATTAGTATTGTCTGTTAAATTAATTTAGCGCATATACGTGGAAAACCCTTGTACCTTTTATTATCGAATAAGCACTAATACTTAACAGAGCTAGAATTTCGAAGTGCGATGTAAGCCTGTCCCTGTAATCGGATAGTAGTTTAGTCAGGGTTAAAGGAGTTCTGCACCTGAGCATAGAGCGGTTCGTAGAGCAATTTACAACAGTTAAATGTGGGAACCCAGCTAAAGTCTCTAATGGCGCCTTAGGCTAATCTGGCGAGAATAATTGTTTAGCTCGGAGTCGACACTACATGTCTTCCAAGGAAATTCACACGTATCTTGGTACTTAGATTCTGCAATTACCGCTTAAGTCACTCGTAAGAAAATTATATAAGCCCATATACATCACACAAGCGAAGTAAAGTGCTTTAAGGATTTACAATTAATTATAATATGCTCAGATTTTCTTCGAGTTTATATGGTCATTTCTGCGCAAGAAAAGTATTTTGATTTAATTTCAGTAAAGAAATAATTGAAGAATTTGATTTATTTAATTATTTAAATTTATTTTTAAGGAAAAATTTGCTTACCTTATTAACGGAGGTAGAAAGATGTATTTCAAGTTTCAGAATAGGTTTTTCAAAACATAATGTTTAAATCAGCAGCTGAAAGTGTAGATGCCGAATAAACGTGATTTATTCATAAATCACAAGTATTAATCAAACGAGAAAAAAACAAAATTGGTTGAGCATATTAGATATCATGCATACAAAGAAACACGATTTTAGTTCTTTGATGCACTTACACTACATATCTCCCGTACAACATCTGAATAGTTTATTGTTGGTACAATGGTTGATACACCGTATATTTCTCATACGAGAATATACAGTCCCCACTACGTTGATGGATTCTGGGAGTTACATTATTAAGCAACACTTTGGGCAGAGAATTCCTCTGAGCAGGGAATGGTTTCTGAAATTCTGTTACATATGTAGGATGTTGTTGATAAGCTGCGATTCATCAACAAGGCAGGTTCCCTACAGTATCCATTATATTCAAATCCTAAAAAATGCTAGCAATCTATATGAATGATAAATTCTAGTTGAAAGCAATCATGGACGATGCTAGAATAATGAGGACGAGAGTTGTCATCCATAAATACTAGTTTAGCATCTATGATACCCCTAAACAAACGAACACGTTGCTTTAAAAATCTATCCCGATAAATTTAGACTATCATAGTTCCAATCTGAACAGTTAGATTTATTCTGGAGCGAAGCAGATCTGACAGGTCTGCTAGCATATAGAACATTCTGCCCAAATGTCTGTAAGCGATTTACATTGAAATGTTCGTATCCATGGTTAATGATGACTAATGCAACAGATCCACTGCTTTGCTCTGTTTCTTTTGGCGGTTACTACGAAACACCAGTCGTCACCTAGAATTGTCACTTGGTAGATATTTCGTACAGTAACTTCTACTGGTATTACCATCATTTTAGAATTGTTAACATAACCCAAATTTTGGGTGATTTGAAGTTTCTCGGACACTAACATTTGCCTATGACCGCATTCTACGTGGGCAATAATTCAAATAAATGAAACATCATCCGCCTCCATCTTCTATGACATAACTGTAGGGTTGTGGCCCTAAATGCCATTCAAACCTGCTGGGAACACGTTCAATTATTTGACATATATTCTTAAATACGCCTTTTTTAATCTCTCATCTTTGTTTCGCATTGTCGGTGTCTTCAGCTGCCATCCGGTAGTTTGCATATAAGGATTTTGCATATCATAAGTGTGATATTTCTAAAGTGGCATTTTTCCTTTATCAACGTACCGATTTCTAAGTAATACTTGATTTTCCTTAATTTATGGAAATGTGTGTTTTATACATATTTATTTATTTATACTTTTTTACAAAGTAGAAGAACTTGAATTCTTAAGCAGTTGAAAACTCATTTTAAATGTTTTCTTATGCATTACAATCTTTTAACTTTAATTGATCATATGAGTACGTAATTTGATTTATATAAAATGACTCAAAATCAAATCGTGCCTGACCTTAAAATTTTTATATTTGATACACAAAATTTAACAATAGAAAGAAAATATTTTTATGATTATTCAATTTTTATTCAAGAACTAGAATATGTGTAACTAAATAAGTGAAAGATATACATAATCTTCTATTTAAACAAGAAACTTTGCAAACATGTATATTTTTATTACATATAATTTTATGTTTTTGCTTATATGCTCTATAAAATTATTTCGATCAGAATAAAATGACTTAATAAGAATTTCAATCAAATCCAAAAATCCAAATTCTATTATTCGAGTCAGTGAAAACATTGAAAAACACTCACTTACAATGTATACTATACCAAACAATGTAGATTGTAATCAATATTTTTAATACATATCATTACACTCACAGAATTCTAATTTTACGGAAAATATTTTGTGCAGGAAAATTATTTCTTAAATGCGGATCATTATAGCATAACTTCCGTTATTATACTGTTTACTTCCTTAATTATTTTTATCTTATATGATATCACACAGACTAATATATTTCATATGCACTTTTTAAAATTTAACAAGTTATATATGAAAATATTGTATATAAGATATTTAAATAAATATAGTATTAATATTTAATGAATAATGACTAAATGAAAGATTAATAAATGCATTATTGGAAATAAATAATCTTCCAGTGAATTTTTAACAATTTTTTGCGTAATATAAATAAAATAATGCGTTTTTTAAATACTTAAGGAGAGATATGAAATTTATACAAATTATTAAATATTTAACGATATTGGTGTATATTTAGAATATAGTTTGAATTATGTGTATCTTATAAGTTAAAAAAAATAGCGTTTGTTTAGTTACAATAAATTTTCATAAATTTATTTGGAAGCCTGCTTACGATAGTAATGATTTTTCCTCTTCAAGCAGGTTAGCAAAACAAAGGAAGTTTTAAATATAATTTCATAAATACCTGAACATTTATTTGAGCAGTATGTTTGCGAAAATAAACAAATAATTATATCATCAAAATACTGTATTATCAATTGTAAATCTATGGGAGTACATTTTAATTTCGAATTTCTTTATTTTTATAATCATCATTGTAACCAAAATTCATAGGCTAATACTATTATGCTGCCTTAATGCATATAACATTTAAATTTTTGAAATAATTTTAAAAACATTTGGATTTTTGATTATGTTTACTCTTTGTTTTAAATAAACATGACATTAATTAACATTTTTTGCAAAAATTTCAATTTAATTAGTAAAACCAAATAATGCATATAAAAATTGCTTGGACCTACTAAATAAAATTAATAATATTATTAATACGATAAATAAAAGTGCTAATAGCCTTGCTTTGGTAAATAAATATGTTTTTATTGCATCTAAAATCTTAGGTTTTTAAAATTATCTATACATATAAGAGTACATTTATATTTAATATGCAAAAATATTGTCACACACATATGTCACTTTAAAATAAGGAAATTTAAATTAAATAACAAGAGAAAGTATTTGCATAAGGTGAAATCCGTTACATAAATAGAAAGTATTCCTAAGTATGTTTGAACAAAAGAAGATGTTTATCTCTGAAAATGTTAAGTAACGTTTAATCAGTGAAAACAATGTTCTTTGTTTAGTTACAGAAAAATACTGTTCATTATTTTGTCATCTTAAATCATAGATTTTAAAAAAAATTGAAGCTAATTTATGTTTGCTAAGTAAAAAAAATATAGAGTATCACTGTTTAATAAGAACTTTTAATGTAAGAAACTAGTGCAAGCATATGGATATAGCTGAATCTATCATCTGGAATATTTTATAATAGAGAGGTGTTTGATTGAAACGCGCGCGAATTGATTAACCTAGAAGTTAGGATGTCTACTGTGAAATCCATGTCTATTACTTAATGCTATATTCATTTTGAAGAAATTCCTTTAATTATTTTTTTATCAAAAGTATTACTGTGGAAATTAAATATCATATAATTTTGAATAGCAAATTATTAAATAGTATGCTGTGCAATTAGATCACTTGTTAATTTTCTGATATTTTATGTTGACAAAACCGCATTTTATTTTCAATTAAAACAAGTGCTCGTGATATAGACAAAAGTTACATGTTATAATAACGATAATAAAGTAAAGAGTATCTTTTCTACAGATTGTTAGATGATTTCAATTTGAATGTAATGGTTAATGTAATGATTAAGTAATTAAATTTAACAAATGAATATTTTTAAGGATAAAAATAAGATAAAGAATATTTGTAATTTGTAGGCCATAATTTGACCATTGATGTGCAATTGTATTTAAAGTATAATGGGATGATCCAAAAGTACACAAACTTAAAGTATTCAAAAAAATATTTCCCACTTTTCAAAACAAAGATTAATATTTCATATTTCTTTATATCATATTGGAAAACCTCATCATTGAGCATTTTCACAATAACCGTAATTATATATATATATATATATATATAATGCCTAATTTACTGTTTTTAATTTACTACCAATATTATTTACATATTAATGATAACTTTCTATGGTTTTCAAGAGGAATATTTACATTTGATTCTAAAATGTTCTTTTGAAAAATAATTTAATTAAATCAGCAATTTAATTTTGCATTAAAAATAAAAGAAATAACAAACATTTTTAGGCATTGGCAACACATTTCTCCAGAACTTTCAATAATTATTAATTACTTATATTCAAATAGTTAAGATTCAATGAAAACTCTCTCTCATGTTCCCATGGGACAAATACAGTTATATTAACGTCTCTATCAGTTTTTCTGCTAAATATAAAATCAAGTGAAGCGTTATTGATTTTTTAAATACTCTGTTTGTAAATATATAATAGCTTTCTATTACTTTAAGTATTTAAACAAAAAGAATGTCATTAAATATAAATGAATAATACATCAAAAATAGTTTGTTCAAATATGTTTATGCATTTCAAATAATGAAGAAATATATTCATTTGGCAATTTTTTTCTGCATGGAGTATTTTGACCAATTAATTGACTTTTGTTTCATAACAATTTTTAACATATAGTAATAAATGAAAATATACTGCATTAACTATGTAATACATACGGGCATGTGCTCTTTTGAAAAAATGCATTCAGTGTACAAAACATTTTACTTAATATAAACAGATAAATAAATCTACATAAGTATAAAACATAATATTTTATTTTAGTTATGCATTGTGGTAGTTAATATACGATAGATAAATTCACTGGAAACATTTTAAAATTAATATTTCTTTCAAAATTCTATATATTTTATAAGTAAAAATTTAACTTAACAGCACTTAAAAGATTATTGTGTGAAATAATTTTATTTAAAACAATTTTACTTTATACTTTCCTATTATCCTTAATTATTTTACTTTATATTTATCTTCTACTAAAGAACATATTCGATAATTAATGTGTTACAGTGTTTAGAGAATGTTTTCCTTCATCTAATACAAATATTTGTATCCATATAAAATAATTATTAATGTATTTACTTCACGAATATTGTATGATATAAAATAATGTATGGAAGAAGAGGAAGTTACAAAGTATAATATACATTCATTTATAAAGACAGCAAACAATAATCATATTTCTTTTAATATACACATGTAATTAAAAAGGAAAACATTTACTTACAATGTTTGGGAAGAGTAGTTTTCCAAATTGAAAAACTAAATAATTGACATTCTATAATTACTATAGAGTTTTAGTTAACTTATCAGTATATATTTAACACAAAACTAATTTGATAAAATGTATGATCATATTGCTTCGGATTCTGCTTGAAATGAATACGAAGAAACAATTACTCAAACCAAGTTTTCCAAAAACAAGTTGACAAAATTTCTAAAAAATTATGCTTAGTTATCATACATTATAAACTTTTACTTTATCTTTTATTTATAAAATACAATTTTAATATTTGGACTTATTTATTGCTAGACCTAAGGTCAGAAAACATCATTTGTACTTTAGGCTTATAAAAGGCTTGCATACCTTTCACTGAATTTAAAAACAATTCAGTATGTACAAGGTTGATTACGTGGAAATTCTTCATATTCCTCAAGGAAATACCATATTGTTTTACATTATTTTTTCATCTGCTTTTTTCTGAAGTTTGACGACAATTTTCATAGAGGTAGAAATCTTGAGAATGATATTTTTTATGTTAAATATATTCTCTATTTATTTTATATGTTCCTAAGCTGTTTAAGTTTTTATTCGTCTTTAGTGATTTATCTTTTTAAGAACTGATCACCCTAGTTTAAAAAAACTAGACAAATAGAAGTGAACATATGCATTTTGTGAATAGCAAATACGTTGTTTTTTTATAACCAAAATATCCTCATTGTAATCAAGCTATGACATCACATTTGTAATTGGTACCAATTAAATACACCAATTGCCTTCTATGAATTCAAATTCAATTTCATGAAACTGAACATAAGCGCATTGTACCTATGCAGGCTCTATCAGTTGGCTGATATTACTAAGTTGATAAATTTCTTGCATTTATTGATAGAGACTATTAAATTTCTAGTAAAATTCCTGCTTAAAATTCTTGTACAAGAAAGCTTCGTGTGATATTTCTGTTATGCAGGTAAATATCATGAGTAAAATTTGAAATTGTACTATTTCTTTAAATTAAAAGCTAATTATTTAAAAATTTCAAAGTTAAACATTTAGTAGAAATTATTCTATATTTAAGGCATTAAATATAAAGATATTTTATAGTCAGTCCTTTGAACTAAATATTTTAAATAAAGCCAGGATTGGAATAAGTTGCATAATTTTACATGAAAAAAAATCAAGTTATTGATATCCAAAACTTTTAAAATTATATGTATAGTTATTTGAGTGTTATATATTGCGCTGATTTAGATTCACTTGAAAAATGCATATTTTCAGAGAAAATGCGATTTATTTAAGCTTGGAATCTATGACTTATGTACATTCCCTAGCAATTTTTATACATTAATGCACTTCAATAATGAAATTCGTAAAGAGAATGAAGAGTACTAAAATATTCTATTTTTGTAAAATTGCATTTTTAGCATAAAATAATTAATTGCTTTTTATTTTAGTAATATATGAAATAAATTAAATTTGAAATTCTAGTAATTCAATTTATGTGCACAATGTAAAAAGTAAAGAGATGGCATTTTCGCTTTTAAAAATCAAGTTATGCTGAGAATGGAACAACTTTTCACTAATTATATTTTGTTTCATAAAAGAAAAGATTAATATATTACATAATTTGATTAATTAAAAGATTCATTTTGCTTTACAGAAAACATGCTTTCATCTTGTAGAAGACAAATACTTGCATTTTTATGCTTAGCACTGTCTTTTATTTTGGAATGAAGAATCTAAGCAATTTTTAAAAATCTCTAATGATTGAAATACTATATTCGTTCAGATATTGAAATACATTTTTTCATTAGTAAAGCAAAAGCTATAATATTCAAACAATATAATACCCAAAAGAATTTGTTATATTGAATAAATATTTAATTTTCCACGTTCATGTCATTTATAAAGAGTTAAAATATACTTAGATATTTTACAAAATAAAAAAGCTTCTTATAATTTGTAGAAAATTAAGTAATGTATATTTATTCTATAAAATTTCCTATCATCGCCATATTAATATTCCAATGAAAAATATTATAAATATAATATATATATATATATATATATATATATATATATATATATATATATATACCAAGGAAAATTATTTTAAGAATTAAAATTGTTTTTATATTTATAGTCAAATAATAACTTCTTAGAAATATAAGATATTTAGAAATAAAACAGCCAAACATTTGAAGTCAAAACCATAACATCTGAAATGAATAATCATTCGTCTCAAATGTTTTCAGCTATTGCACACATTTTTTATGTTAATAATATTCTAAATGAATTTATGGTTGTATACATTTAAAATAGGAAAATGTGCATAAATGTATTCCTCTTACGACAATATGATAAATTTATATGTAAATTTCTATGTATTAACATGAGGGAAGAGAAACATACATAATTCATACATTTAAATGTAATTCTGCAGCAAAAACAAGCATTATATACAAGTTTGTGCTTGACAAATTGTTGAAGTTTTCAAATTTTTAATTAACTACTTAATTTGATAAAAAAATATGAATACTTTGAATAAATGTGAACATAAGTTAACTTTTATATTTCAAATTATTAATAATTATAATATAATCACCTTACAATCATAATGCGTTTGTATCGTATGTCTATTTATATTCTTTCTCATACTTTTCAAATTTAAAAAAAACATTAAAGATGAAAATTATCCTAACTAGCAAATATTTTAGTCATTAGCTAACATTCACATAAGCTATATTTCCTTTCAACAACTTCTTGACAAAGAGTAATTTTGTGATTTAGAAATATAATATTTTTATAAATTGTAAGTTTTAGAGCCTTATAAATCATCTCAGGATCTGGAGAAAACATCCGTCGGAAATATAAAAACATGTAATTTCCTATGACACACAAACTATAATCTCAAGTGACGAGGTATTTATTCTTGAAGGATAATATGCTTTTCAGTCTCTCTTTCGTCTACTTCCAAGAATACATTATTCCTACAAATTGTTGAAGCAATAATTTTTCAAACTTGGAAGAAAGTCTTCATTCCTTAATGGGTATGTATGCTTAAAAATGTGTCGTCTACAATTTAAATAAGAGAGAGATGGATTTTTACATTAAATACAGTAGTTTACCTTATTATCTATTCGCTCTAAAATATTTACATATTTCTATAATTTTAAAATTAGTCAAAATAAGAATAATTTTATGTATTTGTATTTTTGTTTGCATATATTAAATAAGAAGTATTCTAGCTCATTTACATCCATTGCAAATTAGTTCAAGTTAAATATCTTAATTTATACTACATAATGAAAGTTCAAATTTTGTAAGTCCAAAGAAATTTGCTAAGTTAAGAAGTAAAACAAAGCAAATATATGATCATAAATAAATAATACAGAAATCAAGTGTGTGGAAAATTTATTTTCAATATAGTTTCAATATAAGTGCAAATATTAAATAAATTTTAATATTTATATTAAAAGCTTATTTTTTTAAATTTTCTACCAACAAATTGTTTAAATATTAGTTTTTTTCATTATAACTTTATTATTTTTAATCTCTAAATATTTTCTTTGTCATTTATTTAGGCAAAAGCATTTTAATAAATTATAAAATTTCATAATCTGTTTGTCAATTATAAGTTTGTTAATTATTGCATGAAATAAAATTTCCTCTACTATGTGAATGAAACAATTAATATAAATTCATGAACAATAACTTTAATTTTTGATCACTAACACTGAAATAATGAACATTGAAACAGAAAATACTTTATTAAGCTAAAACTAAAAAATTAAGTTAGAAACTAACATTAATGAGACATAAAAACTGATTATGAAGAAAGAATTTGGAAAACTGCAAATTACATTTTAAAGAAAAGAAAAATTAACTTAATAAAAAAGTCATTTGAATGACAATTTTATCTAATAAAAACTACAAGCATTTTCTTAACATGGAATGAGAAATTCTTTCTTTTTATTGTTAGCATATGGATAAGATTTTTATTGATATTATACGCAATTTTTACGCAATTATATATTTATTGACTTACAATTGTTTCACAGAGTTGCTTCCTAGGAAACAGCAATTATTAACTAGAATATTTCTTAAAAAGTATTTTTAAGAAATATTCTTCGAAGTATCTTCTAAATCTACAGTAAGGCTTGGGTAAATATTATTATTATTATTATTTTAAAATTTAAAATTTTGCTGCATAGATTTAATCATCATTTTTTATGAATTCAATGTTAGAAAAGAAAAGACATTCCGATGAACAAGATTTTTATAAAATGTTGCAAACTATAATGCTACAGTACTTTATCATTATTACATTGTTCTATATATGGTAATTCTGTTAAAAATACATCAGTTGTAATCCGAATTTAATTTCAGTTTTAATAAAATCAAACTCTTATAAAACATAATTTAACAGTTGTTAAGAAATGTATTTCAATAAAGTCTAAATTAAGATTAAAGACTTTATTAAGTATTAAATTTTACAGACGTTTAATTTAATATTTTAAAATATAGTATACGTATCTGCTTGGACAAGCATTTATTATTTATATTGTTTTGATTTTATTTCATACACATATATAATATAATATATTAGATTTCAATAAACTATGATGACGATTATTTAAGAAAAATACGAAGATTCAACATTTTGTGCATACCGTTTATTTTTTAGTAAAAATGAACATAACCTCTTTTCCTAAATCTCTTTTTCAAACTAATATTATTTCAGTAGGGATTTCAAATTATGAATCTACTTAAGTTTTTTAATTTGTTAGTATTTTATATAAAGAGTTTGATAACAGAATTGAGTTCAATTTTTAATAATTATAGTTTACTATAAGCCTAATTTTTGAAGACTATAATTTACGACACGATATAAGATATGTATACTTATATTATAAATAATAAAATACAATATTTGTATTGTATTGTGTAATATATGATAAGCATTTTAATTTATAATATAATAATTAAGGTGTGCGGGTTTTAATGCTTACACATATATTGTCTTAATATTTCCACAATCTTTCCTTGAGTGAATTGAACTCAAGTTTTCACAAAGGACAAATTCCTTACCAAATTCTTAGCTTTCCCAAATATATTTGACAGCTGATATTTCCTGCTATATATTCAAAATGCTGCTGTAATGTTATTTTACGACCATAAAATGTATCACAACGTAAATCATTATCTTCAATATATAATACATTTTATAAAAAAAATGTTACTTGGATAGTTTAATAAGATTTATATAGATGATTTTTAAAAAAAAATCTTATTGATACTATTTATAATATATTTCCTTTGCTTAGTAAAATTTCGGATGAATGTGATTTGATGAGTAAAGAACTTATTTTGCTGCAAAGTAAGTAACCGGCTTTTAGGAATTCAGTAAGGCAGCTTATCTCCGAGGAAGGACAAACTTATTTACTTTAGGCAACTCTTTTATTTATTTGCAAGCATCAAAGTAATCTGGCTAGTATATCACAAATAATGATCTTTATGTTGTTTAGCAAGGAAAACACGTAGCTAGCTGAGTATTGCTTTCCAAAGACAACAATTTACATAAATATCAAATATACAATCTATAGACTGATTGAGAAGAAAATAACATTCTCAATTATCTTTATTTATTAAGTTGTGGATTTCTTATATTCTCTTAACTATATAATCTTAAGCACAAATATGTAATAAGAAATAGCCAAATAAATAGTATTAAAAATCCCTTCAATTATAATATAGCATTTGAATTTGGTTAAACATTTGATGCTATTTATATGATATTATAATACATTTTATAAATAGCAAATATAAAGTTTTTAATAAATGATTGAAAACCAAATATAAATTTCATAATTCCAAAATTTTCCAGACGTTCCAGATTACGCGGTAATTTAAAAAATAAGCTTCACTTGTTTTTTTTTTTAGAAATACGCACTTTTGTGTGTAAATTCGTAATAGTTATTAATATCTGAACTTACAGGATTTTAATTTGATAAGAATTTATAATAATAAAAAAGAATTACTAAGTCGCAAGAACACTATATCAAACAATAAAAATATAAAACGAACATTTGTTTAAAACAATAGTAAATCATATATCACCTTTTTAAATTATACTAAAAATATCGAATATAATATTGATAAATTCCGATTGTTATAGTTCATTATTTTTATGATTTAATAGTATTCTTATGAAAAGAAATGACTCTTGTATGATTACTTTTCTTACGTTCAGCTCTAAATGAGTTTTGATGAGGATTACAAGAAAAATTTAAAACGCGCACATATTACAAAATGACTGCATTTATACATAATCTGAAAATTTTATTAAAACCTTAGATATAATTAGAGACGTATAGAATTCTAAGATTGATTGTCAATGAATGCTTAAAATAATCAATATTTATGAATGTCTGTGTCAATATCAAACTTCAAAACATAATTTAATACATCGCATTATACATTTCAAATGCTTTTGGCAACCGAATAAAAAATTTAAAATACTTAACTTCCCGCTTAAAAATTTTATTATCAAAATATTTGTATTCCATAATATTAAAATTTAAAAGAAAGTAAAATAAAAATTTTTAAAGAAATAAAACTATAAATTTTTTTCTAAATTATATAGTTATATAGTTCTAAATTATAAAAATGAATAAATTATATATCTAGCGTAATATGTTTTGTAGAAATTTAAGTCATTTGCTCATTGTAAACTTAGTAAATATAAGTTGTAAAAATGTCTCGTATATTTAATTTATATAAAACAATAAAACGGTTATATACTTTTTAAGAATTTATTTTCTGAAAATATATATTCTATGAACATAAAATTTCATTGAAGAATCCTAGAAAATTTCTATTTAATAAATTCGCCTATAAATATTATAAGAAAACAGGGAAAAAATAAAACAAATAATTTACCTGTCGTCAAGAAAGAAACCAAAACTCCGAAAAAAAGAATACCGACAAAGAAAGTTATCGACGAAGGCATGATGATTTGAATTTCCCGCTATTTCAGGTTCAAGTCCCACCAAGTTATTTGCATATAAATTTTCACATCAATTATACAAACGAGGATCCTCCTCTAAAGTTGGTTCTCCGGAGCTGACGCATGTCCATCAAAATATTTCACTGCCGAAGTTCCTCTTTTCGAACTTAAAAAAAAAAAGGACAGAACTTGGGGAAACTTACTGCTTTGGTGGGCGCAGTCATAAAGCAACTAAACATTTTCCGGAAAGCAGTCTGTTCCGATCCCTAGTGCACGTTTACGGGCAATCCGCAACGCCCCCCGGCGGGCACTTCGGGTGTTCTCGGAACCACTCATGAATGAAATGCGATAGAGAGAGGTATTTTCTTTCAATTCTCTTCTCTCCGTGACCACCGGTATAAATTAATGTGATTGGAAAGTGCGAGTCCAAATTAAATGGGATTTTTTTCCGGCTGAAAAAAAATTCCGATAAAGGAAGAGAATTGTTAGTTCAAAGATTGATACTTTGAAAATAGACAATGATAATTAACTTTTTGAGTGGGATACAGTTTTTCTCATTTTTCAATATTAACTGACGTCTATATTTGGTGGATTTCGTTCCAGTTAAAATATTTTAAACTAATTATAAATTCCAATTTCTTTTTCAAGATTATATTTTTCAAAATTACACATAAGTTTTCCGACTAATTCTTTTTTTAAAATTAATTTTATCGAATGCAACGGGCAGAATTATAATTTATATATTGTTTAAATAGTATGCTTATTAGTAATATGTAACATCAAATTTTCTCTCACAGAATTTCAAAGCAATTGTTTTAATTTTAAATTAAATAAGCACATCTATTTTATGGATATGTATGTTGCTTAGTTATTGCATTGAAGGACAGTTATAAAGTTGATGTTTGTAAATCGAAATCAAGCTCATTTTTCTAGCACTAACACGTTTTATGTGGATATTAAAAACATTTATAATATTTCAGTAAAATTGATATTTGCTACATATTACTAGTGTTGATAATATGAAATGAATGATGAAAAGGCAATACAGTTTTTGGAATTATTTTCTCTCGTAATATATCTAAAAGTTTCCGTCATTTTTGAGCTAAAATGTTTATATTCTTGTTAACCATGAAATGCTTATTTCTTTCGTTACAGGTGAGATCCTGAGTAAGTTGCGTTATTATGATTTTCTTTGATTCAAACTATCCATGACGCCAGGTAACGTTTCATCCCCATTACATCATTTTGAGGTGGCGTTGTAAATCCGACTTGTCGATGATTTTGCTGCCTGCTTTCAAATCCCATTCTTCGAGAGGCAGCAAATAAGGCAAAGCTCACCATCGAATGTCTGGGAATATTGTTGAAGTTCAATTTGTTAATAGAACAATTTCTTATATAAGGATATTAATTTGATAATCAATTTTCCATTGATTCTTGCCATAAACACACGGACAATAGAACAGCAGTAAAAGAAAAAGGAAAAAAAGATGTGACAAACATCTAGATTGTGATTAATTTAAATCGGGAAGGCCGGGTTAAAATGTTAAAAATTTCATTAATTAATGGAATTTTAAGGGTTAGGTAAGGTTACGACAAAAACGGTTTTGGAAGTTTATGCTCGTATGCTTATAGAGTTCGCATTGAGTAAGATAGAGTTTTTTCAGAAACAGCTTGTGCGTACACATAATGAGTATTTCTTTGTTTTTCCAGAAATGTATCTTTTAAATTAATAATTGCAATATTTTTAAGCAATCTCTTATGAATTTTAAAACAATTTCCTTGCTTATGGTAAAATTAATTTTTTTTTAAATTATTATTTCTAAAATAATAAAGATATGATTTGTAAAACATGGTCTCAAAAAATTCGTTGAATTTCTTAAAATTGTTCTTTTATATTTTTTTAATTTTTACATAATGTGAAATAATTTTTAGAAAAAGGATAAACTTTCTATTCGGACTTTCCATTTAGTCTCATACTATTTTTTTCTTGATAAATTATTAATGTTGGATATTCTCATCAAAAAGCTTTCATATACAGCCTAAATGATTTTTTTTTTGTAATAGATAATATTCTTTAAGATTTTTATTTGTAATTTGATTTATACTTTAAAGTTATGCACTTTTATTGACACCTGAATACTGTTAAAGAATGTACACAATATATGAGTAAAAAAAAAAAGAAACAAAAGCCTCATCTCCTAAAGCAAACTATTATTGACTATAAAAGTAGAAAACAGAATTTAAACTTAAACTTTACATTTACAAACTAAAAGATAACTAGCTAAAAAAAAAGTATGTTAATCTGCCCAAATCAAACGAGCATTTTGCGAAACATTCTGTATAGGTACTTATTATAAAAATTCCTAGAGTGGAAATTGATTTTTAAGTAGAATTGAATGTGTTGTGAGATGGAATAATATTCTTAAAACTGGATAATGGTTTGGTAAAATTCTAAGAAGTGGAAAACATTAGCGGTTTTAGTAAATCTTATACTTTAATTGAAAGCATGGAAAATGATTTTGATTTTATACTATTACAAATTAAATGATTATTACCTGCTTATAAATTATAAAAAGTCAATGCGCACAGCTATTTTATAATGGTTCATAATTATCATTAAGTCATTAATTAATAAGATCTTCCATGCCAAAAATAGGTGATCAGTTTTAAATTTTTTTAATATTCTAGGAGAAGTGAAAATTTATTCTTAAAAATGTATACACGTGAGTGTATATTTTAAAAATCCCCCAGATCTAAGTTAGAACTATTTAGCAGACGGAAGTCTGATTCGGTACCAGCCCTTACAAACGCACGATTATTTACCTCGTAATTTTAGAATTTTGTCCTAAAACTAATTCAAATTGATTGGTAAATAAATGAATTATAATTTCAAGGCAACTTATAATTATGTAAGTCTGTACTTTGATGCAAGCTCTTATATTATGATTCAATGACATTCTCTTTCCATAGGTCTGAATCAACAAGTGATCAAGCTTTCCTTTCATAAAGAATTAGCGAAAATGAGGAAGCAAACTTTCCTCCCATACGCATTTCTATGAAAAGACATTTTCCATCACATTTATAGCTAACTTTAAAAACACGATATATAAAATAATTCTAGAGATATTTAGTATTTTTAATTAGAATAATTTGTATGAGGTTTTCGTAAAAAAATTTTTTTAATGCTATCAGTAATACAAAGTATTTAAATCTATTATTTAAATCAAATAAAAAATAAAATATGAATCATATTCAAAGAATTAATGGAATTTGTTTCAAAAAGTGAAAGTGCAAAGAGGTAAAAACGTTGAAAAGGAATCAGGTTTAAGTGCCAGAAATAAAATTATACGACTGAATCCCAAGAACGTGACGAGAAAATGACATTTAGTAATTAATTAACTGTCACAAAATAACAAAATCGAAAAAAAAAGTTTCATTTGAAGGGCTGTATCGATCACCATAGGATTGCGCTAAGCGCTGTTAATGTGACATCAAAACAGATAACCATTTAATTGAAAAATAAGCTGTCTAATGAAATGAAAAAATATCGTAGTTGTATAATTTTGAATAAGTTTAAGCAATCAATTGAACATCTCAGTGAAAGCAAATTAATTTAAACATATCAATCTTACAATGACATTAAATTATCTCAAAACAAGTTAAAAAGTTAATTGAGAAAACTTATAATGAGACGATCTAGAACAATTTTTTTTTCATAACTAACAGAGAAGTAAAACATATTAACAGAAATGTTTTGTGAAAAATGACTCTTTCAAATAATTTTCCACATAACTTTCTAATGGAACTTTTACTTAATATTTAACTGTAAATTAAATTTTACTATTATATATTAAATCAAAGTTCATGTCATGATTTCTATATCAACAACATCTAATAGTTTCTAACAGGTTTTGAACAAGATTCAAAAACATGGTTCCCAGTTCAGAAATTTAAATTTATAAACCTGTTTTATGGATTATTAGACGCAAATAACAATGAATAAGACTATAATTTGCACCAACAAACATTTAGTAAATTAATTGTAATCTGTATAAAATATTTTATACAAGCTATTACAATAAATATAGAAATACATATCATTTGAAAATTATTAATTATATGAGTCCTCCCCCGTGTATAACAAATCGCAAAAAAAATTAAATAATTATATTAATTTAGTTTCAAAAATAAGCAATAATTATGCTTGAAAATTGTATCCTTTAAAATTTCAATTAATGTTTACTAAGTTTGGGCAGGTTATTATTAATTTCATTTATACTAACACTTACTGCAATAATTTTTTTATATATAATATTAATTTACTTATATTAAATTAAATAAAAATTTACGAAATTAACAAATTCGATAAAATTGTTTAATTTCTTTTTATGTACATAACTTTTTTTTGCATAATTTACATCAAAATTTGCTTTTGCATAAAATTTTAAAATTTAAACGTAGGTAAGGCTCTCATTGAAATTAAAATAAACATTTCTCTGAGCTTATGTCAACACAGAAGTTTAGTTTTAGTAGAAATGCTTATTTTTGAATAGATTTTTTTTATAAGAAAATCGCTAATTTATTTGAAAAAACTTACATTATTATTTCAAAATAATTCCGAAATTAAAATCACAATAAAGCATTAGTCCTATTACAGTTTTATTCATACTGGTATCCATTTGATATTATATATATATATATATATATATATATATATATATATATATATATATATATATATATATATATATATATAAAGTTTATATTCTATTCTATTATTATTTTTGAACCTAAAGATGAAAAATGTTAAACTGAATTAAAATGGACTTTAGTGCTTGATAAAAATTCAATAAAAGCATTAATTTTTTGAAATGTAAAGTTTAATACTGTGCTTAAAAATATAAAATTCAAGTTAGGATACCAAATTTTAAAAAGATCAATAAGTAAAATATCAGCAAAAATTGAAAGTAGGGAAGAAAAGTTTAGGTATCTTTTATTTCTGTATATTAAGATTAACAGAAGTGCAAAGGTAAAAAAAAATTAAATTTTTTAAATTTAATATTAAATAACTAAATCACGAATGAAATAAACATTTAGTTCAAATTTGAATTTTAATTCTTTTCGTCTGGTTGGAAATTTTAAAAATTAAAATTTATGCGGAGTTCCAAGTTTGTAAAGTTTAAATGGATCACTATACTCACCCTATTTGCATGTTGTATTTTTGCCAATGCAGTAGGAAATTCAATTGAAAACTCAGATATGCAAATCAGCACTGCATTTCTCCTAATGATGCTTTTAAAATACCTTAGGATGATCTTTTTGTATATTATTCCTAATGATAGTATTTTCCAATGTGATTTCACTTATTGCCATTGCTTACTCACAATATTTGCAATTATTTTGAAGTCAGTTAATAATTGATAATATTTGAATTTAATTTGACAGAAATACTTTAACATTTAGTTACATATAACGACAAAGCTTATATATTCTTTTAAAAATATATTCTCTAAAATTAAGAATTGATAATTAATTTTCTAAGATTTCTATATGATACTTTTTTAAAATACTAATGAGAGTTTTAATCTAAAATAGTTGGTTTTATTTATGTACATTTAAGAAATAAAAAAATATCCTTTTATTATACAGAATGAATGTATTATGAATAACTATTTAGTGAAAATGATTTATTAATAATCTATAGCGTATAAATTGTTAGTCGAATTGTTAAGGAATTATTCAGATGCTGCGTAGGATATTTAATTAAACAGTTATGAGTTTGATACTGATGTGCTACAATTTTGTTGAAAACTCAAGACTGCTGTAAGACATTTAAATAGCTACCACATATTTGCATTTAAGAAAGGTCTTTCATGTATAATGATTGGAATTCACATGCTGCAAGGGAGAAAACCCAGCAAATTTCTAAGTGCCAATCACGACTAATGTTTTTTTTCTAAGGGCAGACACGGGTTTACTAATTCTATGGCCAGAACCTGCCCTCATATATTCATAATCATTGAGCATCTGTGAATCAAGTCAAATATGCCAGTAGCATCCATATCATTCCACGATAAATGCATTTATAGTATGGATCACTTTAATTCATCATCTCAAAAGAATGGGAAAGGAAAGTTAGAGAGACTAAAAAAACATCCTCACCAAAACCATATTTTGAAACCGGTATCAACAGCGCTAATCAGGAGTCAAGAATGCTAACCTCTCTCCAGAAAGCATGATACATCTTCAAGCATTTGCTGATGATTTTACTTTCGTGGTAGTGGCAAAGAGTGAGAAAAAATTGGGCAAAGTAGCAACAGAGGCACTGGTTCATTTTAAAAAATGGTCAGATAATAATTTTCTTCAAATTTCGCTTGAAAAAAACAAATATATTCTAATAGCAAAGCTTAAATGTGGTCCACAATTTTTTGGGGAAACTGCAGAGTGAAGAAAAAAGATACAATTAAGCTTCTAGGAGTAATAATTAACAAAAAGTTAAACTTTATAGCACATCTAAAATCACAGGCCAATAGAGCTATAGCATGACAGCAAAAGCTCTTAAGGATAGAAGGAAACAATTGGGGAAATTCCCAAAGACACCGAATCATACTATATCAAACTGTAATAGAGAGGATGTTGGCGCATGGGGCAGCAATTTGGGGAACACCATTAACAACAAGGGCAAAACAATTACTTACTTCGATTCGAAGGAGATTTTTGCTAAACATCACTGGTGCGTTTAGAACGACTCCTACAGCAGATCTTCAAGTTATAAATGGAATACCTCCTATCTACCTAAAAATAGAAGCCGAGGCAAAGTTTATAAGGCATACAAGGGCACAAATTCCTTGTGAAGTTGATCCTATTCTTCCTGCACCAAATTTGATTGAAAAAGTTATAAAAGGAGAAACAATTTACCCTGGAGTCTTCAATATAGAGAGCAAAGTAAAAATACATGAGCAAAACCATATACCATGTTTCAGTGAAGGCTTCCTTACAATTTTCACAGGTGGCTCAAAAATAGAAGAAAAAATGGGATCCGGAATGATAGTATACTCTGAACTCGGATTACAAAGTACTTGGAGTACTGGGCTACAGCCTGAGGACGCACTATAACAAGCTGAAGTATATGCTCTGAGTAAAGCCATTCAAGTAGATGCTTCACAACCTCTTCCAACAAACATCTGGTCAGACAGTCAAGCATGCCTTAAATTATTATCTAATCCTCTTAACAAATGTCCTATGGTACGAGAAATGCAAGATCTCCTAACAACATCACAGATAACATCAGGATTGGTTGGATAAAGGCCCATCAAGGTACAAAAGGAATTGAGGCAGCGGACAGACTTGCAAAAGCGGCTGCACTATCAAGTAATTCTTCTCAGGTCCTACCATTACCACGTTGTCATACCAAATCTTTACTTGATAACTGGATAATGGATCGTTGGCAGGAAAATTGGGATAATGGAATAACTGGAAGAAATGTACACGAGATGATACCCAAAAGTAAGCAGGAAAACCCTAAACTGGACTAGGAATGATGTAATTTTCTTTACGGGGCACGGGCCATTTCCATCTTACTTCCACAGGTTCCATATTTCTGATTCCAAAGATTGCACTTGTGAAAAAGAAGGCAATCCACTCCCCTTCTTGACAACTTGCTCCTTAACATTATCCTGGCATTTAACCATACCCAACGAAAATTGGAAGATCCTCTGGAAGAAGAGAATTTTGAGAAATCGTACAGCGAGTGCAAAATTAAATAAAAGAGTTGAATTCCTAATAAACAATGAAAACTTAGCTTGTTGGATTGGAAACTTTTCTACAACTTAGCTAAAAACATGTTTTGACCAAATTAAAGCTCTGTCTTTGTAAATATCCAAAACTTTTTTAATATGATTTATAAATTTTTATTCAATTATAAGAATTTTGCAAAATTACAATTATTATGTTAACTGTATATAACTAATCATAGACTCCATTATATTGTCATCTTGTTTTTATCTTTACAATTAACCGGAAATTGATTGCCTATTTAAAGGCATGTTGTAAGATAATCATGTTTAACTGCTGTAAAAATTTTATAATATCATTTTTTTAAATATATTTTTAAATAAAAGTCCCAGATGATCCCATTAAACTGGTAAAGCTCCTTGGAGTTTCGTTAAATAATGTGAAGCCATTTTTTTAATTATTTAAATTTAGACCCTACTTTTTCTACGAAACTTACTTTTCCTTTGTAAGCTAAGATGAGCCATGGACGTTACTGTCATCTAAAGCTCAAAATTAAGTGTAATCTCAAATTAAACACAAATAAAATTTAAACTCAAGTTTTAGTTGAAAGATGATAGTAGACCAATGAATTAAATAAGAAATTATTAAGCTAGCATATTATCAGTTTCATAAGTTGGTTCCCTAATTTAACTAACAAATATTTTTTTCGATAAAAAATACCTTTTATAATAAAATATAATATTAACAATAGATGAAGCATTTTAATTTCAACGTGAACATCTTCATCTTAAATTAGAAAATATAACTTAAGGAACTTCTATGTTAGAATAATTTTAAATAGCTTATCACTTTATTGAGCTGTTAAGATAAATATTAGTTTTGAGATATCAGTTAAGAGATATTTAACTGATGAAGTGTAGAAGTAGAGAAAGTGCAGGAAAACAGGTTTACCTTATATGTCTACATCCTCTAAGATAATCATCACTGTACTCTAAATTATATTATCAGAGTGAATCAATAATTAGTAATCAAAATTTAATAATTCTTAAATGTTGAAGAATAATTAAGAGATTTATGTAAATGCACATTTATAATCTATTTATGTTCGTTTACAGATTAAAATTAATGTCTGATTAATAATCAGGGGTCTCAGGAAAATTGAATTATGTTGTGTTGAAATATGTTTAAAGTATAATTAATTTCAATTTCTTAAGTCATTTAATAGTTTCGGATAACTAGCAAACTTTTAATATGATTATATTAAACCGTTTCAGCAAATAAACATTCATGATCTTACATTAACTTAAAATTTAATCATACAAAATGCAATTGTTCTTATTTTAAAACTCACAATGTTTTATTGTGATAAAAATTTCCTTTTATTATATAAATAATTATAAAATATTGTATTTGTTAATTAGAAAATTATTTTAAATTCTCAAGGTTACATTCGGATATATGCAAATCACATTTTTAAAGATACTTATATATTATTTTGTTAAACATAACGCGTATTATAAAAGAGTACAATATTTGCAATGCTTACAAATTAACTAAATTTAATTAGTCTTTATCTTCAAGTGTAAAGTAGTGAGACATTTTTATTTAAAACGTTATGCTTAATAATAAATAAATTGAAAATAATTAAAAATAATAATGAAAATAATAAATTGAAAATAGAATGTTGCTAAGAAATAAATTCTTTCTTTAATATTTTTTCATTCGTTTTTCTAAACTCTTTTTGATTTCTTAAAATAAATTTTTACATTATGTTAACTCTTTCCTATAAATTATGCTTATGCTAAATTAAAACCAATTATTTTAAAATAAAATAAGACGCTTAAAATAAATCAGCATTTGAATTATATCATTTAAAGGTAATATTATCAAATAACCTAAATGTCATAAAAAAGAATGCATAACATTAGCTGAATCATAAATGTAATAAATGCTTCCACAAATGTAATATTATAAACTTTTCTTGAATAAAGTTTTATAAATCAGAAATATTCATAAAATATGATCATTACGTAACTAAAACACAATGTTTTTTGTATATATTATATTATAATTTAAAAAAAGACTGTAAAAAAACGAGATTAGATTAATGTGTATTTTAACTAAAATTATAATCAAGCTTGTAATTTAAGATACTTTCTTAATTATTGTTATACCTGTAAAACTCATTGTTACCAAAAAAGTAAACTCTTACTATGTAAGTCATTTTTTAATTTACATGATCCTCGTCGAAGCAAAAATGTATGCATACTTTGTACAAATTTTTAACATAAAATGTTTTAAGAGAGAGAGTTTAAATAGTTATATATATATAATGTCCTAATATACGCAAAATGTTATCTCACACACAAACACACGCGCGCGCGCGCTCATACACACACACACGCACACGCACACACACACACACACACGCACACACACACACACACACACACACACACACACACACACACACACACACACACACACACACACACACACACACACACACACACACACACACACACACACACACACACACACACACACACACACGCACACACACACACACGCACACACACACACACAATTCAAAGTATTTACGTATTCAAAGTTTTTAATCAGGAGTAAATATGTGAACTTTTGATGGACTTATGTGCGAGCTAGTCTTGCATGTGAAATCTTATAGAAAAAATTTCACCATTAAAGTTATTTTAAATACAAAACATAAAGTAGTATAAATTCATATTTCTGTAAATATAATATTGAATATTTGAGTGAGTTAATGTAATGTACTCTGAAACATTTCCTATATATTTTAAAATTTGATCGTTTATTAGATTACGTATACAATATGTATTCTATAATTGTATTCATTAATTTTATTAATTTTTTATTAATTTTATTCATTTCATTAATTGAATCAATTTTATTGCATTTATTTTATTTATTAACATTTCCTATATATTTCAAAACTTGAGCGTTTATTAAATTACGTATGCAATATGTATTTTATTTTACTAAATACAATAATGTATAAAATTTTTTTAAGTTCTTGAATATTAATTTTTAAATAATTTTATCATGCTATTACATTTTTGTTCACCTTTTTCAGATTTTATTGAAAAATTAGATAGAGTGAAGAACAAATGCTGCATGAAAGTGAAGTTTCTATCATAAAAAACTACAGTAAATTGTTCTTTCGGTTTTACGGTCTTAGTTAACACATCCTTATATCTCAAATTATCCATAGGAATCTGAAAAATCTTCTTTTTCACTCTCTGAATGCATTTACTGATGGAATGAAATATCGATGTTTGGAAGCTAATGGAATTTCAATCGATTTTGATATTAAGTTACTTAAACATCCTAGCAGTCATTGAAAATGCGATATTTTAATTGAAAACTTACATTGTATGTGCATTTCAGCTGACTAAAATCAAGATTTATTCAACCATTCTTTGAAAATGTCAACATTATCAATACAGATAGAAGAGTTTTTATTACAGTGAAATTTTAGAAGTAAGACATTTTTAACATTTTTTTTTATTCTTCTAATAACGAATTATTTATTTTAATCAGAAAATTTAGTTTTGAGAAGCAGTGTTCAAGTATCTACGAGAATTGGAAAAAATTAATCAATAAATAATGAATTTCATACAATTTATTATTCCATATACACATCTAAATGTGCGTATGTGAGTTAGAATGAATTAATGAATAATTTGTTTTATAATAATTGAAAGTCCTCGTTGAAGACAGGGTTTTCCTTATGTGATAGTATGGGAAACACACTATAAAATCGCATTTTTTTAATATTTTTAATTTTAGTAAAAACACAATTTTTTTTGACTATATAAAACGTCATATTGTAGAAATTATGAATAGATTATTTTTTTAAATATTAAAATAACCTAATTGTTTCATTCCCTTCATTCTATAGATAATTATTTAAGCAATTTCATTTTATAAGAAATTAGTCGTTGGTACTTTTACTTTTCTTTAAGAAAATAACACTTGTTGTAGTTTTAAGGCTGTACTATATTCTGTGAACAGTTTATATTTATTTCAGTAATACTCAATTTGTATTGTTAACAAAACTCTATACTTCTTTTAGAGATTTTCAAATTCCAAGAACCAATACCCTCATTGAAGAACAATCACTTGCAATTTTCCATACGAGGAGTAGCATCAAATTGAGCATAATGCATATTCTTCATCTATTCAATTTTGATAGAGATATCTAGCTAGTATTTTAGCAAATATTCTTTCTGTTATAAAAATATCCAAAACCCAAATTTTTGACAAATCAATAAAAAAAGGGAATCAGACCTATAAACCGGGGAAAAAATGACAAATTTATAAAAAATAATTTTTGTATATGGAATTCAAAACTGGACTTAATAAAATCTTAGTGGAAATAATATAGGACATTTTTTTTAAAAACGAGTGCATTATAAAATTTTATATAAAGTGTAATGCAAATAAAGAAAATCTAATATCACGATTAGATTCATCTTCTTAAATATAAATTTAAGCAGTTAAAATAGGCAAGTCATCAAACTGTGTCATTTTTAAACATGTATTTTGAATATAATTTTAAACTGAATGTTGGACTTAAGATATTCAGAGAGATTGTATTTAATTAAAAGCGAAAATTTTATACTGAATTCTTAATTTTCTTAACTGTATTTTAAATCAGTATATTATTCACCGTATATGACTAAATTATAGATATATTTATTTTCGAAACAATATTTCAGTTGTGGAATCACAATTGATAAATACTTCTGATAATTAAATATAGTATCAATCTGAATTAAACATCTTATACTTCGACGAAATATTTATCTTTGAAAAGAAGATATTTCTATTTTACTACATTTTATCCTTAATTTTATTTAAGCTATCAATAGATATTTTGTGACATTTGACTACTCCCTGAATGTTTAATAGCTATAGTCATATTTACACGAGCTTAATAATATTTTTTTATTTTCCCTAGTAACAACTTTTGGTTATTTCAAATTATTGTTCTTGTAATTAATAAGTCCATACTATTCAAAGTTCCTAATGTTGACAATCGTAAAATAATTTACAAATTCCTGCAAAAAGTAATAAAAAGGATAATGATGATTTTATCGAACTCTCAAAATAATGCATGCATATATATATATATATATATATATAATTATATCAGTAGATTTTATAAACAAATTTTTTTAATTATTTTCTTAATATTTTAAAGATATATATTGTGAAAAAATATGAATTATACGTATTTCCTTATGTATTCTACATATGTTTATATTTTTGCAGTTAGATTTATGAAACTAACATGAGGCACTAGTTTAATTCGTTTCACTAAAACTTCTAGTTAAAATCAAATACTTGGAATAAATATATGGCAAAGTGCTTTTATGATTAGATGATTGCAGCCCGCGAGAGAGTTTTAATATTTATTTCAAGCTATTTGTTATAACTACTCAACGAACAAGAGAAAATAATCATTCTTCACGTTTCCCACTCAACGACAGAAACTCGATAAACAATGGTTTAAGGACAGAAAACACGATCCATAATTATCTGCTTCGAGTTTGATTCCCTAAAGAGCAGCATAAACTTCCTCGCTCCATTACCCTTCCGCAGAAGAGGGCTGCCCCTCGTAACGATGGAGTTCTTATGTGAAAACAACATCAGCGTCGTGCAGGAAAGCAGGCACTTGGAGAGAGCTCGCATCACTCTCCGAAACGTTGACTGATTGCAGGGTCTTGCTCTCCTGCTGCCCAATCGATAGCATTCCATTGTTGCAAACTTAGAATGAGCGAACTCTCTGTGTAAATTACAAGTTTGGAGCAAAAGGTGCATTGTTTGTGGATGGGAACATTTGAAATCTGCTTATATGAGTTGATTTATTGATTTACAGCATCTCTTTACTCGTCGGATATCATCAACCGCTTTGTTGATTGATACTTGGAGAGAAAGATAGTTTCATGAGTTCATATAGTGGCCCTGCTTCCTATTGGTATGGATTTCAACTTCCAGGAAAAGCATCAAAGAAATATCTTTGTTTTGAGAAAAGAAATTGACAGAACTAATGGCTCCTGAAGTATTATTCTTGCTGAGAAATAAGTTATGAGTTTTCTTTAATAGTATGAAGGGATTCCTCTAGATTTTATAAGTCTTCGCTTTGAAATATCTCTCATTCAATATATATTTTGCAAAAAAAAATATTTTAATATTTCCAAAATGCATAATTTAAGTTAGAAATGTTAATTTAAAAGTGATGGATATTTTTGTAATTTGTTGCAGTAATGACTATTTGAAATTATTAAGAAATAAAACTCCAAATATAATACAACTGATTGAATTAGTCTTTTCTGAGATTTTGCATTAAAATTATTTACCTGCACTTATTTAAAACTATTTATGTAAGTATTCTTAGATGTATCTAATGAATACGACTTAAATTTATTAGTATGGGTATTTTTAAATGATGTTATTAAAGTCAAAATTATTGTGCTTCAACTTTTAAATTAAATATAATAAATTAACTAATTAAATAATTAAATATAATAAATTAAATATAATAAATTAACTAATTAAATATATTAAATATAACTTTTAAATTAAATACTTTTAAATTAAAATAAATTTTTAAATACTTAAGTTACAGTCACCGAAATAAATTTTAAAATGAAGTACCTATGTCTTTTATAATTTATTTAATGTATAATAGACTAATTTAATTGTAGGATTATATTTTTAAATGGTACACTTCTAACATCATCAAAAACTTATCAAAATTTAAGTATTACTAGAGTTCTATCTCCCTAACTTTCATTCAATAATCTCATTCATAAATCTTCTTGTTGAAAGAGTGAGAATCACGTAACTAAGATTATTTATGAGAGAAGATTTTGAACAGTAAACATTGAAACGCTTACAATTTTAATTTTTCAAGGTAAATTTTTTTAAAATTTTTTACTTATTAACTTGTTAAAATACTATTATTGTCACTTTATTGCGCATTATAACATCATTGTCTATATAAATGAATCTATCAATTATTATATATATATATATATATATTAGGAATATAATAGTTTTGATATATTTTAAACCTCGTGTTATAAAATATCATACATGCTAACAAGATTTATAATTCAATTGAAATCATTTTGAAGAAACCTCTACCTGACAAGATTCCTTTGATCCCTATGAGTGATTGCTTTATTTCATAAAATGATTGAATGCTTAAAATGATTAAATTCATAAAATGATCTATATAAATACTTTTAAAAGTATTTGTATAGATCTCCTTGAAAACCTGCAAGTATTTCATAGTGTATTTCTAATGAGAGCAAAACTATATAATGTTTTATATTTTTCATTTATACAGCTTTACAACACGTGAAAATAACTGTTTTATTTTACACTAAATACCACATGAATATGCTGCAAATTATTTTAAATTTTTTTATGTAAAGAATAAATCTATTTATATAAACTGTTATATAGTTGTTTTGGTTTTTATAAAAAAAAGAAAATAATGTTTTACAGAATAAATGAATCATATTGAATTTGTTGTGCACATTTATATTATTGTTTTTCTTTTATATTATATTACAGATGATTTTTATATCATATACCAATAAACTAATTTGTATTGAACGTTTTCTTGTCACAAATATTTAAGAACATTTTATGATAAGTCATCAAATTTGCATATGTAGTCTATCAAATATGAGGAAAATATTTAGAAAATTCTTTGATAAAATTTTTATTATATCATATAAATTTTGAAGTATAGGAAAGTTTTAAATATAAATTATATGTATGCATCATGTAAAGAAATAGTAAGGCTTAAGCGTTTTTTTTTAAATAAAACCTTGTATCAGTTGTTGTAAAAGTGCCTAAATTAAGGCTCAGTTATATTATCGGATAAATTATTTTGACCAGATCTTGTAATTATTGATGATACTTCATAGCATTGACTATAAATAAATTAAATAATTGACACATCTAGAAAAGGAAATTGTTTTAACGTAAAATTTTACATAAATTAACTGTTAAAATATTTTTGTGCATTTTAATAAAAATTAAAACAAATAAATAAGTAAATTAATACAAATCATATTTAATTATTTTTTATAATATAATTTATATTTATATTCTTTCTACTATAAAATAGATATACAATACTTTATTTTATAGGATGTATTATACAATATGAAATAAGAGAGAGAAAGAGATTAAATTAACAATTACCGTAGTAAAATAAACTCTTCAAAATTCTGTGAGATTGAATATAATTGAAAGTATACACAATCCATATAATAATAATAAAATATTTTGAATTTCAAATCACTTCTTAAACTTTTGCCAGTAAAGTTAGAAAAATAAACATTTAACGATAAGAAGCTAGAATTTTTAAATAATCAATTAGAATAAGTAATAATCTATTTCTTAACAATATTAATATTAAATCTTCTGTTCATTAATTTTATAATGTATAAAGTCTGAAAACTTCTTAAATAACTGTAACAAAATAGAAAAATACAGTTTGTATTTTACACCTAAAAATATTTTATTTGTATACATAGGAAGAAATGAAGAATTATCTACAACTTCTTTTCTGTTTTTGAATACAAGAAAAGTGTTTTTATTTTTGAAAAAAAAAATCTAAAATAGAAGCTCTTTATAGAGGAGCTCGCTGATAGAGGTACTCTTCTATTCTGTTTTAACGTAAGGAACTTGCACAAAAAAATGTTGCACTTGCGTCCGAAAAATTCCACGACACAACAGATGGTCTGACAGGATTGAAAATGTTGAAGGAAATGCCTGAGAGAGTCAGTAGAAGGGACGGAATACAAAAGAGGGGATTTCAGGTCCGTGCATTCTTCATTTTCTGAGATCACGCGATTTCATATAGTCACGCACGATAAGTTAAAGCTACCTTTAGAAAACAGCGGATAACCTACAGAACGTACAAAATGATGATTAAATTATAGACCTGATTTATAAAGAGAATATATCAGCTTATCTAGGAGGTTTTGAAAGGTCATTTTGAAAAATTGCTAGAAATTTGTTCTTTTTTCATCCTGTTAGCTAAGCCTATTTAGCCAAACCAATCTACATTTCAATTTATTATATGATGGATTATTAGCAGCAAGTAATTTTTAATTAAAATGAAGTTTTACTGGAAACAAATCTTATTATTCATTATTCATATACTTTTTTGGTCCCATTTGATTTACATTTAAAATAAATAATACATTTTCTGAGATCACTGAGAACCCCCATTTTATGATTTTAGTATCTTGATACTAAAATCATAAAATGGGGGTTGTTGTAAATAAAAAAATAATATTTTAGTTTTAACGGAGGACTCAAGATTTTTGAGAAGAGAAAAAGAAGCGGCTGAAAATATGTTTTTTTCATTATGTAACCATTTTTACTATTCTTAATTAATAATTAAAATACGTTTCTAAGGCCGTTGCGAAAATTTGTATGAATCTATATTTTCTTATAATCTGCAATGAATATTATTATAAAAACTGATAACCATATTTAACGCAATAAAAAACAACGTATATAAAAGACAAGTTTGTTTAAAATGTTGCATACTATATAATATTTAATTTTCTAAAAAAAAAAAAAAAATAAACAGGATTAAGAAAGTGAAAAAGTAATAAATTCAATTAAAAGTGATTCCAATATAAATTCTAATAGATATTAACTTTGGCAATACAGACAAAAGAAATGTCGGAAATTTATTTACCATCACATTTGGGCATTCTTCTACATTTAAATTCCTCAAAATGTACCATACATTCATGTGTATGTTTATACATTACCTTTATTATTGTATGCCCGTGCAGCGTTTACACATTACGAAATTTGATTATGCTTATCACTAGAGTCTGTTTTCCAATTTAGTCTATCTTCTAAATGTTTGTTAGAAATGTTTAATAGGTAACAGATTTGGTGATCAAATAGCTATTCAATTGATTTCCTTGATGATTTAAAAACAATCTTGGATATTGTTTAAATGTATAACACATGTTGACGAATTTGAATGTAGCCGAATGCTAAAATGGGATGGTAAGTAATTTGCAATATCTTAAAGATTCTGCTTTCACTAATCAGTAAACTACTTGCTTTGAAGTGAGTAGGGAGTTCAATACTACTCTAAAATCATGATTTGGACTAGTTAAGAGATATATAAAATAAATCTTAACAAGTTCTAATAGGCACATCATTGAAACAATATTTAAACTAATGTTTCCATAATGTGCCTATTCTTTAGTCTGATTACAACTTTGCTATAGTCAGATATTATATACATATATATATATATATATATATATATATATATATATATGTGTGTGTGTGTGTGTGTGTGTGTGTGTGTGTGATTTTGAAAGACAATATAATACAATTTTTAATGTCCTCTCCCACCATTTATTGAATAATAATTGCAAAAGATAGTGCTTTTAGATTGAAATACAAGCATACCATATCAATGTATAACTCGTATATAATTTTTAACTTTGTAATCAAAGATAATATAATATTACTATGGATGTTGTAAAGTTCTTTATTAATGTCATGTGCATAATATATTTTCATTTGTAGTGGTGTGATGAGATGTCCGCAAACATTCTTTTCATTGTCTTTAGTGAATCCTTTCTGGACATTCATCAAATTCGCAGTAACAAGACTACTAAACACTACAAGATAATCTAAATAAATGGCTGTTATTTGATTAAAGCATTCCATTAACCATCACACAAATTGCTTTCCTGAGAGATTTATTTAATATTTGGTTTATATACACGTATTTGGAAAGAAAGAATCCTAATAAACTTTCAAGCAACACGACAAACATGCTTTCAAAATATCACCCATCCTTTCAACGTGGATATTTTGAAACCGAGACTTTTTGTTGTGAATAGAGCTCTGCTACTACAAAGACACACTGAATTCCAGTTTAAGGATTCTTTGACAGTGCGTAATGGACAGCATACAGGATGAAGGAATTGTGAAAGATATTTTTTTTCTAAGCGTGAATTACTTTAGGAGAGGACATTAGGAAGGATCTTATTTTATGTCATAGGTAGGAAACACGGAAAATATTCAAGAAAATACTCAACATGCAATCGGAAAACTGTGAAGCAGAAAAATTTCTTGTTTTTTAAATTAAAGTTAATATATCTTATCGACACTGACATGCCATGACTTGCAGGAAATTAAGATAGGATTCAATTAGACCAAGCTAGAAGAAGCATGAAAATTGAACTTAAATAATTATATAATGGGTTATCGGATAATGAATATAATCCATTACAAGACTATGCTCGCTATCTGAATTTTTCGTTAACCGATCATTGATTTACCATACATTTTTTAGTGAATTCAATCAATTAGTTCTCGAGACCTTTAAAATTAAATATAAAAAAGGATGCATAATTTCTTAATAAGTTTATTTTAAAAATAATACACACGTATGGTCTTGTATATTAATCGGTGCAATTTATTTTTTGTTCAGTGGGCATTAAGGAACATGTCCTTGTGTCGATTGATTTATCTCTTTTTCAAGACATTTCAGAAGGGATTAATAGCATTTTTGTTGTAAGGAGATCCCTACAGCTAGGTTTATAAGCAATTCTAAGACCATTGCTCTGACATCTTCCCACTTCTTCAACGAATAACAAAGGAGGCAGGTGCTCAAAGGAAATCAGTTTCAATTTTGAATGAAATCAAAACCGAAACTGAGGATCTTCGTTGGCTATAAATATTCTATTGCTATTTTTTCCAGTATGGTACTTAGAAATTTAATACGCAAGCAACATAATTCAAGAGAGATGAAATACGATTTTCGAGCTGAAAAGTGTTCCTTAAAATTATTTTTCATTTCGTTATCAGAATATGTGTTCGATTTTCAATTTGTTCGCAATCCGAACTGTTCATTAACCGATCACCCATTGTATTTAATATAATGATAAGTGGTTAAGACGTCACTTTTCAAGTTTGATCTTAACTAAGAATTAATTCACAAATATTATTTAAAGTTACGTTCACTCTATCTATGTAAATCTAATAACAAATTAATTATACTAAAGAAAAGTACTTTTTTAATATTGAATTTATTTAAAGTAATTTAAACTAAATATCTTATTATACATTTGAATAGCATGAATTTTTACACATCTTGTTTAAATTTTTAAATGCGAAACCATTTGTATCTTACAAAACTTGTAAATATAATGTAATACAATTTAATGGAAAATAATTATTTTATTATTTATTTTATCTACCAACCTGTTTTACAGATTCAAGTAGGACAAAATTGCATTAAACACTTTAAAGTCCTGATAACTTTATTTGACATACATTTTTATTATTTCACATTGTATTCAGAATAAAAAACAATCTTTTTTCTAAACAAAATGATACTAATGGGCTTATTATAAATAAAAATTAATCTCTAACTTTTCATGAAAAATTCTTTGAAATGTGAAAGAATTAAATATTTCTATTCATATTCTAAATGTAATGCTATTTTACATCATAAAACACACAAAAAGTCTTTTAAACTTTCTTAAAGGAAAAACAAACACATTTACTAATGAGCGTTGAAAAATTTGAAGTTACACATTTCAACTATTCTTGTCCATATTCAGAATAATCTTGTGTATCTTAACTTGATCTCAAAGGAAGCGTATAAATACTTTATTCGTCGACCTGTACTTTATCAAGATTTCATCGGACGCTCGGGAGCCATTTCTACTAGCAATGAAATCATTGACTTTTATTGTTGTTACTGAATAATCCTATACAAGATTCTGATTTTATTATGCATGACCCATAGGAAATTAGAAGAAGTAACGGTGTATTTATTCAACATCTAATGATGATTTGCAGATAAAACAAGTTTGTTTCTTAATTCAATATGCTCTCGTGGCCGTCTTTCATATTTCCGTTTTAATTTCAATAAAATTAAATTAAAAGATTTGTATTATTTTTTTAATCAAGTAAATCTTCTAAAGGTAAATAGAAAGTAAATTAAAAGTCACTTTATTTGAAAAATAATTCTTGTTTTGGTAAAGAAATAATTTTGGATGTAGAAATATTGGCAATGCATTTATGATTTTAACGGCAAATAATATAAAATTAAAACAGTCTTTCTTCAAAATATCTTCTCAATAGCTATAAAATAGTTTTTTCTACATTCATTTTACAGCGATAAGCAAATTTTTGAGCAGGAAATGAATAAAGAAGGAAGAACAGACTGAATGAGGGAAAAGGTAAGATTTTTATGATTTTTTTGCCAACCAATATTAGAAATCATATTTTTTATACCAAAACTGGTTTATATATAACAGCGCATTTCTTAATTGCGCAGCGGAATGCAATAATCATTTTGGATTGTCTATCAGTGTTATTTCTTTGTTTGCTTTTAGTTTCAGCCTTTGTAAAACGTAGTTTTTATGTAGATACTAAATATTTGAGATTATCACAGATTATCACATTAGCTTTTTTCAAAATGTTTTTGTAGACATTAGATAATATCGGATAACAGTAAAATTTTAGCAGATTTTGTAATTTTACAAATTTATATATGTACGCATATACAGGGTGCACCATAAATTCGTGAAAACTTTAAAACTTAATTAAAAAAGAACAAATGAAGTTAAAAAAGTGTGGTTTGCAGGAATGGCATCACAAGAAAGGCGGATTTTTTAAGAACAAAAAATATTAGTTTAAAAATACCAATAGGTGGCGCTGATGATGAATGTTTTAAGCAAGTAAACACAATACTAATACAATTATGGATTTTCAAAGATATATTTAAGCTGAAGTTGTTCAATATGACCTCCACCAGATTGTATGAGGCAAGTAAAGCGAGTCTCAACACCTATGACAGCTGAGTACAGCATGTCTGGAGGAATCCCATACACGATCTGCTGAATGGCTTCTTTAAGTTCCGCCAGTGTGGAATGGGCGGACCAGTACACCAAGGATTTTAAATAATCCCACAGCCAAAAATCTACAGGAATCAAATCTGGTGATCGTGGGGACCATTTGATCTTACAGACTCGACATATCCCTCGGTCTTCAACAAACGTTCACAAAAAAAAAAAAAAAAAGTTTTTACTGAGGGGGAGGCATTAAATGAAGAGTCCATGTCCATTCCGGTGCTTTATTCTCAACCTGATTTGCATATATAAGCTTCGTGTAGGCACTGCAGTGCCACCTATCGGCAATATTTTGAACTATTTTTGTTGATAAAAAATCCGCCCTCTTTTTGATGCTATTGGTGTAAGCCACACTTTTTTAATATCATTTGTGCTTTTAATTAATTTTAAAATTTGCACGAATTTATTGCGCACCTTCTATATATATATATATATATATATATATATATATATATATATATATATATATATATATATATATATATATATATATATATATATATATAAAGTTGAATCAAAAACATATCGTTAATCTGAACAAATAGTAATTTTCTAAAATTCAGTAATTTCTTTTGTAAATTGTAAATAGAAGGAGTAAAATATATTTCTCTAGAAATACATATAAAAAAGAATTATTTAATGCTCAAATAAGGTGAGGTTCCTCATAATGACTGATTAATATGCCACAAATATTAGTGGTTGATATGTGTTTGCAACATCTAATGAAAGAAATACAGATAAGGATACACATCCGTAAAGATTCATCTAAATAAACATGAAGAGAAAATGAAAAGAGAGAATAACATTTTAAAATAGATTTAATTAAATAGGTCTCTAAAAACACTGAATAATGTGTTGCATTACTTCAGAAATGCGAGACTATCTTCTCTACTGAAATTAGACTGAGTAAAATTTAGATTGGAAACAACATTGATGGAATCGGATGCTACTCATTGTCAATGTTTTAATTTTACAATGTGATACGTGTTATACATAAACAAATGATCCCCAAAATATTTGTTTATGTATATTTTAGATGGTTGAGCACTTTAGAGCCCTGATAAAATAATGAGCACTTATAAAATAATCAAAGAGGATTTAAATTTTGACAATAACCAGAGCACATAGAAAATCATACATAAAAACGTCATATAATGCAGAATATTTACTGAACAGCCAAATGCAATTAAGCAAATTCATAGCCTTAGATTCAAAATTTAACAAATACTTTCTAAGTATAAGCTCGGAATTTGAAATCATATTTAAACGGGAGAATTACAATCTATGAATTAATTTAGTTGAATATTTGAAACACATAATTTTGCACTTATGAAATGTGTTAAAGAGGAATCATAGTCACATACATGCGCACAATGAATTGCAGTGTGATTAACTTCTCCGAATATCCCAAGACGTTATATTTCATTCATAACATATCCAGTCTTGTTTTTGTTTTATGAATGATAACATTGTTACCATAAATACTTATGTAGCATTTACAGCTAAAATGATATCATTTTACATACATATTACCATTTCTATAGTTCACTTAAAACTATTTCCCTCATTTCATATTATATTTTACTTGGATTTTACATTTAATATTGTTCCTAAGCATTTGTTGTATTTAAATTAATATTTCGAAACTTTCTTTCGTTTCTTCCCTCTTCAAAGCAAAACTGAAATTCCGAATTATTTTTGAATCGTATTATTTTTATAGCTTTTAAATGTATTTGCAATTTTAATTTATTCAAATGCATAATTATTTATAAAATTTTTATTGAAAAACATTATTAAAATATATTTTATTCACACCGTTAATTTTGAAATGGACACAGATACATCAAATTAATTAGTAACTTCAAATAGATAGGTTATAAAAATGTTATCTATGTTTCGCTGATATTTTTGGATATTTTTGAAAATGCTAAATATATAACGTTTGTGAGTAATTCAATTTATTTCTTCGAATTTCCCATTGTAATGTTTTTAGAAACAACTAAGAAAATAATACGAATTTACTGAAAATACATAAAGTAAACTATATATATCCTGCTACGACTGGAACAATCACTTATAGCTGTAATTCACTTATATTTTCTAACACTCCATTGAATTTAATGATCTCCTTTGGAAAGATAATGCACGAAAACACATCATTCGAAGAGACCTACTTTATCTCGTGATGTACCTCGGCAGATCCTCGAGAAGGAGGGGTAAGAGTTCGGTATTATCATTCTATTACTTAAGCAGTCATAGCTCTTTCAGCACGCACGACAACGTTTTTGTGCCATTTCGATAAGAAATATTGCAGAGAACTGTATCATTGCGTGGATCTGCTCGTTATTATCCAAATAGTCTATGATCATCTATCATGTCTGACAAGTGGAGAATCTTATCGATTATCTATTCCAAAAAATGTTCCCCTCGTAAATCTCTCTCTCCACCATTTTTCCGCGACGACATCAAATGAAGACGGTCAAAAATTTTCCCAGTCTAACCATTCTCGTAAGATGTCTGTAACCATTGGTCAAATTGCAATCCTGCTTTTTTTTTTTTTTTTTTTTTTTTTTTTACGTTTTCTTTGAAAAGTTTCCAAAAATGCCCTCATATTTGAAATAGCATTTTATTTTTGGAAATGTATCAACAAGAGAGTTTATATTTCACTGAGGCATATATGGAAATGTTACTTTTAGACTTAGGTGATTATCTTGATGGGAAGGAGCATAAATATTTATATTTTGATTTTGAGGCTATTATTTTGTATATTGCTAATTTGATTTAAAATTGAAATTTTTGATTATAATATTGTTTCTGTTGCATATTAAAGCCCCTAAATGTTAGTAGTTCATTAAATCAATTTATCAAATTAATTAAAACTTTCCGTATTAAAATTAACTAAGCATGCATTAAATGAAAAAAAAAATTAAAAATTTTATATTCAGATTTTCCATATTATCTTTTAAAGATTAAGAATATGAATATTTTGCTTGTAATATAGATACTGTAAATTGTGCTTTGTTTTTCAATTCCTTTTAGTTTTGTTTATTCTGCCCTTAGAATTACAAAAAAGAAATACATTATCATATATTATCAAATCATTATTTTATAACTATTATACTAGCAATTTCAAGAGAATTTTCCGGAAATAAACTATAATGCTGGAATTTATCATGTTTTTCATATAACAATGAATATATATTATATATAAATACAAATAAATAAATAAATATCTATATCTATATATATCTATATATATATATATAGATATATACATATATATTTATATATATATATAATATATATATATATATATATATATATATATATATATATATATATATATATATATATATATATATATATATATATATATATATATATATATATATATATATATATATATATATATATATATATATATATATATATATATATATATATATATATATATATATATATATATATATATATATATATATATATGAAATTATCATATAAATTGAGAAGAATTTCTCTGTTGTGAATTGTGCAAATTGTATAAAGCAAACTCAATCGCAATGAATCTTAGATTTTCAGCTTTAGAATAAGGAATTTATCTATAATATTAGTATAATACTTATTCTATTAGTTTTTAACAAATTAGGTTAAGAATTTTATAATACAAACAAAATGGAAAATTATTTTGTTGAAAGAAAAAAAGCACGTAGCTTTTTCTGCCTTCAATTAATTATCTACATTATAGTTGATTAATATATAAAAAAATTCTTAATTGTTGAAGAGGACATGTATTCTAAGAAACATAAAAACTTTTATTTACATGTTTAATTATCATTATGTTATTACAAAATTATGAGTTCATATTTTTTGCTCCCTAACCTCTCTCTGAATTTTTTCCAATGAAAGATTGTAGGCAGTTACAACTGCAACAAAGTCTATTAATATATTGTTCCCTGATACCAAGGAACCGGCCAGACACAGCGACCACTTAGCCACCGAGTTGTTGCCCCGAGATCACCGGTGGGCCACCATCTCACCTTCACACATGTCATAGGGACCCGTTTATAGTGTAGGCATCATTCATACTTCATTTACACACACAAGGAAATGACAAAGACGGGATAGAGCGAGAGAAAGTACATCCCTGCCTGAACCGGGATTCGAACCCAGGACTTCGCTATCCGTAGTCAGGCACGCTGACAACTAGACAAGTTGGCCGGCACATGAACTTTATTTATTCACATAATTTCATTTAGTTCAATAGAAACATTTATTGTTAAATATATTTTGCCTAAAAATGTTTGTAGCAGTTTTAATGGATCAAAATTATTCAAATATATGAGTTATATTTGAAAGAAAGACAAATAAGCAATAAAAGTAAATGATACACCTTATAAAAATCGAAATTAAATAACAATAAAATTTTATATAAAATTTCATTTTTAATGTGATATATATATATATATATATATATATTAAATTTGTAATTCTTATTGTTTTACCTGTCCGCACATTTTATGCGAAGAGATATTGAAATTTTTAACTGAGCTATTTAATAAACTCATTCATTGACAAAATTACTGTAAGTTATACCTCAAAGTCCGTTAATATTCTTATGCAACAGCCTTCTATTCCATTATTTTACTGTTTAATGCATATATAATGATTCTTTCGTATTAAAATTTCATCAAATTATGTAACTTTTGAAAATATTCAAGATTACTTATTTGCAGAAGAAGCACAATTCCTTAGAACAAATATTTGTAGTAAAATATCCTATCTTTCAGGATGAAACATTGAATAATATTTTTAAACTTAATAGAATCATAAGTTTAGGCTAGAATTTCCTTACCTACTAAAACAGATTGCATTCAGATTGAATAAAGTTCGTGTAACTCAATAATTCAATTATCTAATTATATATATATATATATATATATATATATATATATATATATATATATATATATATATATATATATATATATATATATATATATATATATATATATATATATATATATATATATATATATATATATATATATATATATATATATATATATATATATATATATATATATATATATATATATATATATATATATATATATATATATATAATAAATATGTGAATTAAAAATATGCATTCGAAATAGTACCTACTTTTGTAATAAATGCATTATGAAATATTCATAGGAATATAGCCAAATAATATTTATCATCATGTTTGGTTACTGAGTTACTTTTAGAAATATTTTGTATTTTATTAATCTGAAAAATACCTCAAATATTAAGTTATACATTGAATAACAGTTGATGTAAATACATTTAATGATCTTATAATCATAAATTATGGAGACAGTATCGTTTGGTTTATTAAATAGGAGCATTTAACATAGTAGGGTCGTATTCAAAGAATAGTAGAAAATAAGGTTTTATGAATTATTGTAATTTTTGAATACATCTTTGAAAAAGAAGGTTAAAAAAGAAGTCTCCAAGTATATGGTTTTTTGACGTTACCGATAGTTTGACCTTCATGCAAATGGAAATCTAAAACCAATAATTAAGAAATAAGGCCAAGAGAAACCAAAGCCTAACTTGGGTTTTAACAGTAGGAAAGAAGGAGATGAAGAATACACATAATTAACTTTTATATATTTTAAAAGATGTATTAAAATTTAATTAATATTATGTTTTAAATTCTTAATTGGTTTTACGAAATCAAACTTGTTCCTTAGAAATCGAACCGATTAGGATCACCTTACTACCGAGGACTATTTTTAAAATTTGGGTTTAATTTAGAGTTATTAAAATTAAATATTTACGTTAAATTTATATTTATTTATTAAATTATATTATTTGTGATATTTTTTATTTCTTTTATGTGCTCCAGTTAAAAAGAATACAAAATAATTAAAATATATATTACTTATAAATGTGATTATACTGATAATTAAACTATGGATGATAATAATGAATCAAATTTTAAATTTAGCAATTGAGTTATAAATACTAGACTGCAAAGCTCACAATAACAAAGAAAATAATTTTTAAAAAAAAATTCTATAAATAGAGGATTTAATTCTTATGAATATAGAATCAATCAAAAATATGAGAAATTCCATATTAGGAATATAAATAGTTTATTTAGTAAAGCACAAATTCAAGAATATTTTGCATAAAGGAGAACTGTGTGAATAAGATAAGTTATTTCTTTTTCATTAATTTAAAATTCATTTTTAAATCTTAAAGGTCACACATAGCTAAGAAAACACGTATTGATTTTATCACGTCAGGTTTAATTGGTTGCGTACTTATTGATAGAAGTGTGAGTATAAATGCATCACACACACACACATTCATAAACAATGTATCTTGTTAAAATATTAATTGATATTAAATGCGATATCTAATTAATAATATATTTTTGTTATTTTTCAGTTGTAAGCTTTATTCAGAATGATTAAGTTTAATAATCTATGCCAAATAAGGACAAGGTCATTTCTTAAACCTTATTGAAGTATGACTTTAAAAGAAACAGATTTAATTTCAACAGACGCATCAATTTGTATTAAATAGCATGACAGCTTTGCAACAAATCAATTTCAATAAAAATATTCAGCATATTAATTATAAGTAACTTGTAACATACGGTTTATTTACTTCATTCTGCAACTAAGATTCTTAATCACTTTCATGAATACTAGATAGCAAAATTTTAGCAAAAAACTACAGATATCTAGATCCCTTTAATAAAAAATACTAATAATTTTTAATTTTGATATATATATATATATATATATATATATATATATATATATATATATATATATATATATATATATATATATATATATATATATATATATATATATATATATATATATATATATATATATATATTGACAATGTTTCATACCATAGCATTATATGTAAAACCTATTGATGTCATTTTATGTAGTGCAATGCATCATGAAAACGTTCTTGTATAACAAATGTTCAATCTATCATGAAATAAAAGAGTTTTGACACAGATATAGAAAAATGATCGAGTTTTTGATAATATTTGTGATTAACATAGTGTTTTACTTAGTTATAGGCATTGTAAAAGCAAATCAATATCCGATATCCGTATGACATCAACATTGTGGCATTGTAAATATTATTTGATGAGCAGAATTTGGGACTCAACGTATGTCACGAAATCACTGAACTTTATCTTCATTCGATCAATGATTATTTTTGTTGCAATAATATATACCACTTCATATCCATTTTTGTACCTTGAATCATAAAGCTCAACCAACTAACCATCCTACCAGCTGAAATAAGATTATTCGTGATAAAATGCTACGGTTTTGTTGAAATTGTAACAGCAGCAAATGCTGCAACATTAATCACACATTTCACTATCGAATCAAATTTAAATATAGCTTTGAAAATTGTTATCCTTATCACTGTTATTCCCGTTGCATAAGCAACAAAGTTAGTGATAGATTTCATGAAAATCATTTGAGTTAAATGATAGGCATTATTATTTCCCTAAGTTCCTGAAATAAAAAGAACTTGATATGATCTTGTAGAGAGAGAGAGAGAGTCACTAAAATATAAAAATTCAATCTATCTTGGTATGATATCAAATATTGTAGGACTTACAGAATGATTATCGAGATATTTATGTACAACAATAACTAATTAGCTTTGGGATAGAAATATGAGCAAATGATTTAAATTTCTTGCAGGGAAAGAAAAAATTTTTAAATAAGTATACAAATCATTAAGTACTACTTCATGAAACTATTTTTAGATAATAAAAACTAAAATATGTTATATTGGTCCTGTTTGTAAGTCTGAATTCAGTATTGCGCTTAGCTACACTTTCATTTTAGAAGCTAAGAATATTGTGTTTCATGATGCATGCTTTATAAATCAGTATAAGGTAGAAACAATAATCACTATATATATTATCGTACTTGTGCTCTTCCAAAATGAACAGGATATACATAGAAAGAAATCTTTCTAGTTTTAAAGTAATTTTTTTAAACATTTTAAGAACTTAAACTTCTTATATATGCAATGAATTGACAATAACACTAGTTTTCGATATTAAAGTGATAAAATTTATACTTATTATTGAGATTAACTTTTGTATTTTTATTTGTTATCCAAATTTAAAATATTTTATAACCCTATTTGTGAAAGGCCTGTCCATCCTACTTACATTGCAATACTTTCCATAATTTTAATGGCTCATTTTCCATAACATCGTATCGTATTTTCCATAACATTCATAACATCGCATCCCCACAACGGAAAAAGAAATGAAAATTCGTAAATTACTTTTGTAATTATTGCCTTTGCATGCATCGTATATTATTTAAATTGTTGGCAGCTTTAGAAACTACAAAAATAATACAAAAGTTTTATAATTAAATTTTTTTTGTATATAAACTAAATAATTATATCACTTATTGACAAAACTTATTTGAACGTCAATCTTTATTTCTGGTGGAAACTGTTCAGCATATTTATTGATGTGTGAGAGCACAGCTATAATGTAATAGTATCAATTTTTCAATGAAACAAAATTAAATTTTGCTGTATTTTGCGGTTTTTTACTTTTAGTGATTTGTGACCGTAATGCTCTTTTTTGCTCCGATAAAATTATCACCAAGCAATTTTTTGCACTAACTTTAACTTTGTTCATCGTTTATCATGTTTACCATTGTTTATAATTTTTTAGTCAATTTTTGCACAAAAAATTTCAATTAGAATATGTTAGCTTTAAAATAAAACTTTGGTTCAATAAAGCCATCACATCTACTTTATATTATTTTCATTTTCCATAAGAAACATGTTATTTTTTACTGACCATTAAGGTATGATGAAAAAATACCTTTTTATGCTATGTTATTTATATACATGATAAGAATGTTTTTAAGAAATACTTACTTTCTCTAAATCCAGCCTACTCCTGTGAGGTTATACTACCTCATAAATGCTCCGAAAACATTTGCGCGAAATAATTTCGTTTCCCTCCTCTTAATCAATAGATTTATGTGATTTATTAGTAGTGAATAAAGCCACTGCTAAGTCATATTTAAATGAAATACCAATAACAGGAATAATCAAATCTACTTTTCTCTAATTTTTTAATCGAATTTACATTTTTATACTTAATATTTTTATCTCATTGTTGTTTATTATCTATATTTTTTATTTGATGCAAAAATTCACTTAAAAATTCTTGACAGTTCCCTGAAATAGAATGGGACATATTTTTCAGTTTAAAATACTAGCTGTGAAACTGGGGAATTGCTTTCGAATTTAAGGTCCATGTTGACGATATATAAAGCTAATATTTTCAGTAAGTTCAAATTATCTTTAAATTTACATATCTCTATTTATATTTTATGTTAATATTATTTTTATCTAAGCTTATATATATATATATATATATATATATATATATATATATATATATATATATATATATATATATATATATATATATATATATATATATATATATATATATATTCAAACAATGAATATGTGGCAAATGAGTATATTACATTCATTAATATACAATCATATTTAAATTTAATTGCATATATGAAGACATAACTTAAATAAACAAAACACTCATTCTCCTTATCATTTTAAACAAGTATTCACTCCATTTCATTTTCATACTTTTTTGAATATATTTAAAATAAAACAACTAGATTATTCACTTCTTTGCTACAGACATAATTATTTACTCGTATTTAAAATTTCAAGGTAAACATTTAACCACGAAAGTTCGTACGGAAAAATTATTATTTTTGCCAGAAAGAAAAAAAAACTAATAATACGAATACCCATTTGTTCAATGGTTAAATTTAGTCTTAACTTTCTTTCGCCGCATGGCTGGTTACCCACGTTTACAAAATCAACAATTTCAGAAAAGGAGTTTGCATCTTGTAAAACAAATGCAATAAGCGTTATATTCTCGGACTAAATCACACTCTTGCGTGGAAATCTCAAAGGAAATCTCATTAAGAGCTGAAGTTTTGTGCCGGGGAGAGCTTAAGAAATAAAGAACGAAAGAAAAAAAATGAGCCAAACAGCGCCCAAAATCATGTTCCGAAGAGTCGCAAGAAAGCGACGGAAGAAAAGCAAAAACAATCGACTGCGAAATGTTCGCGTGAGCACACTTTAAACAATGAGAAGCGTGAAGACTTGACACTCTTACACGCTCCACCTTGCGTGATTTTTGAGAAACATTTCCCATTTTTAGAAATGAGACTAATTCATTCATTCGCCTAATCCTTACTTGTCATATCCACGATGTCAAAATTACGTTCTTCTGAAGAATGCATTTTTATTTCATTCTCTTTGTACAGTTGTTTTGTTAAAATTCATGCATTTATTTCCCAGAATTATTACGTTCGTATATTATCAAACGGAAAATTATGAGCAATAATGTCTGATTAAAAATTTAAGAACTACCAGATTAAAATGTGAACATTAAGTTGAATATACATTTTTCAGCAAAAGTCTACATGTAATTTTTTGGAAAATAAATTTCAATTTAACACCTATACATATCTATCTATCAGAAAAAATACTAATAAAAATTCTGTAAGGAATTACAGTATTTTGGAGCAATGTTTTCTGTGTGGTAATGATACTTAATCTTTGTTAATATTTAAAATTTGTGTGTGAACAAATAGTATTAATTATTAAGCACTTTAAACAAGCATTTGAGAATTTTAATTGCGTATCGCTCATACCCTGAGTTTTTTTTTAAATTATTCTGTAAATAATATTTGAACACAAAATATATATCTTACAAAAATTGTAAAATATAATTCATGTTTAAAATATTAAGCAAATTTTACAACCTAACATTTATATCACTCAATTTTCAACCAAACAACCAAAAAACTAAACAAGTTAAATTTAATAAAAGGAATTATAGAGTTAGTATAAAAAAATTTATAACATCATTAAATATTAAAAATAATTTTATAAAATATTTTTTAATTTAAAAGTATTTTATGTAAATTATTTTCTTTCTTAAATAGATTATACATTAATATAATTGATATATATATATATATATATATATATATATATATATATATATATATATATATATATATATATATATATATATATATATATATATATATATATATATATATATATATATATATATATATATATATATATATATATATATATATATATATATATATATATATATATATATATATATATATATATATATATATATATATATAAATAATCAACATAATGAAGAAAATAATTTAGTTATACATTATTTCCAATTATGTTTACTTAGAGATAAATTTCCGTAGCGGAAAAGACTCAATTTTTAACAGTAACAGTGAAATAAATGTAATTTAATCTTGCAAATCTATCAAGCATTAATTCATACATATTTAAGCAAAATAACATCCTTATATAGTTTCAAAGAATGAAGTGAAGACTGTGTATAGATTTTTATTATACTATAATTACTAACATTTCAAAAGATACTTGGTTGACGTTAAGTTAACAAAGATATTCATTATTAACTTCAGCACACAAGCTAATATAATTAATTTTGCTGTAACGATGAAATTTTATTCTATTATATGTGACAAATAATGTATTATTGGTTTATATGTTTAATAATTTTCAATAATAACTTTTAAGATACAATGTTAACTATTAATTTATTATTATATCCGCCTAAGTTCGAGGCATCTTTTTTTTTTTTAAATTTAATTTTAATTTTCTTTTGTATAGTTTTCAGATAAACTAATGTATAAAAACATAAAATTATCAAAAAAAATATTTTATTACATATAAAGTGCTTTTTGTGTGATCGGTTATTTACTGGCAAATTGTAATGCAATAGTAACAAAACGCCTCATAATTTACAGAAAATTAAAATGCATCAATGCTAATTAAATTTGAGAACAAGATTTATGGGATAATGTTCTTTGAAATGAAGCAAAATCTGAGAAAAATATTCAGTAACATAGAAAATGTGGTTAAAAATGTACAGCAATATGGACATTTTGCGAAAGTTTACTGAAAACTCTCTTTAAAAAATAGTAGTAAAAAAATTCTTCATTTATATTCAAAATTCTGCTTCATTTCATAGATACTAAAACATTCAAGCCAATTTCATGCAACTGTATTAATTATTGCTTGAGATATCGTGTTAAGGATGAGGGGAGGCGTTTGTGAAAACTAAGAATTTGAAAAAAATCACTTTTAAAGTAATAGTTTTTTTTTTTATGATAGCGAAGATGTTGCCAATATTTTCAGAATGTATGAGCCAAGTGACGTCCTCATACTAATAACTGCCAATGAACATGTTATAGAAAAATATATATATTAAAAATTGTAAAAACAATAAAATATTTTCTTTTACCACTTCCGGTTTGAAAATGCAGCTTCCTGTTTCAATAATATTAAAATATATCATGAAAATGAAACTTTTTAGATTGTTTTGAATGGATTCCATCGACACATTTGACAAAATTAAATCCGTATAAACATTAAATAAAACACTAAAATTATTTCCAAAATCGAATTAAATCCGCAAAACTAGTTTTGATAAAACTTAAGAACATTAGGAGTTTAACAAATTCTCTATCTTAACTGACAGAAAATAGACAAATAAACATCCCTTTCTTCCAAATAGTTTTCTGATAAATAGTTTTAAACTTCAAGATTTTTCTTAAATATTTAATTTTTTTTACTAATTAAACCCAGAAACAACTCTTGTGTTTCTGACATGTTCTCAGAAAGCCTCCTCTCCTTATAAAAGATTAAATCAGGCTAAATAATATCTTACATCTTGCAATGATAAATGTCCTAGCAAACTCTTTTACTGTATCGGATTTCGTTCTCCCCAAGCAGTTTTAATTAACTTTCAGGAGTTATCAAACTTCCCTCTTCCAACAGTTTTCCATTTTACAATTACCGAGCATCAACAACGATAGCATAAGCCTTCTTTTCTTACCCAGAGGAAAGTTTCGCTGCAATGGTAAAAGAAAGGATATTCCTTTCTTTCTCGGACTCACTTGAAATGATCTAAAACTACTTTAGTATATGAATTCTGTGACGGATGGCAAATGCTTTCTAATTTATTCTCTATCTCTTAAAATTAATGAAAAGAAATGCTTTACTAAGCTGATGGTGTTCGCCGTTGTCTTCTTTTTTATTTTAATATAAGGGGTTGTCTCCAGAAATTGCTTCTGACAAACACAATAAATGATGAGTTTTATATACTATGTTCCAAAATGTAAATACTGATTTATTTAATAATTTTACACCAAAACAAATGTGTATCAGTAATATAAAATTTTATAGTAATTTTAAATTTTTCTATGACCTTTAAACGTTTATTTAATAATGGATTAAATATTAATCAAGATGAAAATTATTATAGGCATGTGAATTAATAGTTGTTAGTTTCTATGAATATATATATATATAGATTAAATATTCATTTATTCAATTTATAATATTTTTTGGATTTTTTTTTCATTTAGAATATATTTTAAATGTTTTATTACACCATTATCATGGATATCTCAATCTAGATGTAAAATGATCGTGTATGATGGAAAAATACATACGCAAATGTAAATGATCATTTATACATAAATGTTTAAAGTACATATCAGGTAACGCATGTTTTTTTCCCTTTACGCGAGATTTCATACAAATTCTCAGTTGTTGCTTACAGATTCTGGTATTATTTCTTATTGTTGGCACAAAATAAATAATATTTATTGAAAAAACAAATTTTTTCATATAATACATTACAAATTCATATACGTTTTGGCACATTTACATGTATAATGCTTGGCACATATATAGGAATAATACTTCCAATTACACCATATACACCAGACTGAAATAATTTTCAAAAATTTATTGATGATTATTATGATTTGGATCCATCAATATTTGAATGAGCTAAGCGTATTAATTTATCAACTGGCAGTTGTAGCACTATATATTTATAGGAAATTGAAAAGAAGTAAAACGTAATATTGAAATTACATTTGTGATGACATTTAACTTAAAAATAAACAGACAATTTGTTATCTATAATATAAGAACGGCTAATATACCATTATTTTATAATAAAAGTTTAAAAATTGCATTCTGGATTTATTTTTACGCTTTTCTATGCACTTGTTCTGTAAAACAAAACATTTTGAAAATCTCGATTGATTCATTTATTATTGTTTCCAAATGACTGAGATTGCCAACTACTTTTTATAACACTTTAATATATTGCTTATAAAAATGCTGAGTTGGCACTTTGATCTGTAGTTCAGAGTGTGTGGCTTGATTACCATTTCTGCCAACCACTTCAGTTATATCCATGACCCAGGAATGGTTGTCAGCAGGGATTCAGTAATTATTTTTAAAACTACCAATATTAGCTATTATTGATAAAAATTGTCGAGATTTGATTAACTAATAAATTTAAATTTACCCATATATATAAAATGAGTGCTATAAATATCGCTTTAAAGTAATGTGTTATAAATAGTTATTTTTTTATAATTGGGAGCCACTGGTTTCATAATTTATTATTTTTAAATTCCAGTTCTATATTTTGCATTAAATATCATTCTTTTATTATATATATCGTCTTATTTTATTGTCATGTTTATTTGACAGACTTATAAAGAAGTCTGTTAAATAAACATGACAATAAAAGTGTTTAAAATGTATCATTTTAAAACTTGTTCAATGACACCATTTCTTATATGATATTGGTTAGAAAGTGCTGTGATTCAATCCAGAGTTTAAAATCTACTAAATTTGTTATAATGACTTATCATGATTCAGAAGAAAAGATAAATCTCAGATGTAAGAAGTATTTCTCGTTATATTTCTTTTTCGATGAACATTTGCACTGTGGCAACTTCAGCCACAGTCAATCCCTAAAAAAGGAATGAGAATCGCATCTTTCCTATCTGATGGGGTATATAGCATAGTTGATATTTGGATACGGTCGTATGAAGATCGTATTGGCACCAGTGTATAATGGTTGGAACTAATTTTACAGAAATCAATTCTGAAAATTGTTATTTATTAAATTGTTATTGTTAGATTACTGATGTTAGGTTAATAAAATAAAATATTGAAGACAATAGGACTTATTAATGAATAAAATCACGCAATCAAAACGTAACTCAATATGCATAAAAAGAAGCTAATACTTCAAAGACAAAAAAAATAATTGATAAATGTAAACAAACCTTTATAAAGATATTTTCAATATTATCTAAATTTCAAATACATTTAATTTCGCATCAAAGTATAGCATCGAAAATAAAATTATGTGATGTAATTTTATCATCTAATTAATGTGAAAACTGGTATCTTTGTATACAATTACACTGGTTATGAGAAAAAAATAACGTAACATAGAAGTGTAAGATGGACAAGTATAAAGTGCCATACAAGAATTGGATTAAAATGTTCTATTAAATAGATAATGTTTCCTGAATAATTCCATTTTTATCTACTGTTGTTTGCTGTCATTGTTGGCTTATCCTCATTAAATATCTGACATTTGTCAGATAAACTCCAATAAATTGTTGATAGTGAAATCAATGACTAGCTTTGGATCTGAAGATAAATCCTCCTAGAAAAGTCCGACGTAATCCAGAATATGTTTTGGTGAGGCTGGATGGACACAGCACATTTTACAAGCGGGATATTTTTTGTACCCAATTCAAGTGATAAACATTTTAGATGTCCACATGAGAATCTGGTCAAGGTAGCTTGAGATTTCGGTCACATTTTAATTCCAGAAGATTTCCAAGAGATGTTCCAGAGTACCATTGGTGTCTTGGTGTAATTTGCCAGATTGAATAAAGTGTAGAATATTCTCTAGTGTAAAGTTCCTGATATGTAAGTGATGAAAAGTGGGCGTATCTTCCTCGCTGTCCCCTTTAGCCAGTCGATTTGTGGTCTCATTGGCTCTAATATTTATAAGAGATGGAATTCATTGGAGATGTACATCATGGTGTTGGGAGATCATCTTCAATATTAGAAAAATAGAAAAACATGTTTCATCATTTATAGAGGACCAGTCACTGAGATGCTGCAAAAACTGTGGCTTCCGACACAATCCATAGTTCTCCAAAATCTCAATTGCTGGAAATGATAGCAGCAAGTCCCACCTTAAAAGCTATCAACTAACTTCTGAAGTCTGAACAAGTGTCAGGGTTGCGTTGCTTTAGCATAATTTCAGACTGAGGGATTCTAATATAAACTCGGCTACCATTATGGATTTTCGTACAACTACCATACCACATCACAGGGGATGCAATTAATAATTTCTAGTGCTAATTGTCTACGATGATCTCCAATGTGAGTTTGCTTGTTTGCAGTGGAATTTACATCAAAGTGGAAAAGAACTCTTAGCATTTTCTCTGAGAGATCAAAATATGATCTTAAAGATTGATGTTCAACCTCGAGAGAAATTTGGTTTTGAGATTTAGCCAAGCTAAAAGAGGTGAGTTTTTTTAATGATTGATTATTATGCCAATTGTATAAATACAAGGAGATATGATGATTCTGGCCGTAACTATATATTTTAAGATATTTAACTAAGTTAGCTCTTCTTCTAATGCGCAAGGATTGTAAGTTTTGTCTCGTAAAACGCAATAACAGATGGGCAGCTATTTCAGAATCCTAAGATGATACGAGCGGCACTTAGTGGTACTCGTTCTATTTTCAGGAGATTCTTTTCAGACGATTAGGAATAATACGGATAACCACATTCAAGAATAGGTCTTATAAGTGAAATATATGTAGTTCTGAAGATGTTCACACACACACACACACACATAAGCACCCCAATCTCGGCCAGCAATATATTTAATAATGTTATGGCGTTTACGAGCCTTCGAAACTAGATGGTCGATATGCTTGTTACATTTGAATTCAAGGTCGAGAATAAAACCGAGATATTCAGGATGTGTTTCATAAATAAGAGGCTGGGATTCAAAAAATAGCATTGGTTTATAGTAACATAGGTGTTTATTAGTGGTAAAAAAGTCGCTATTGATTCTGCTGGATTGAAGGTTAATTTGTGTTATTTTGCAAACTCACACATTGCAATAAAGCACAGTTGATTTCCATTTCGATTTGGTTCACATTAGAGCTTGACTTTCAGAGTACAATGTCGTCAGCAAAGATTTCAATGTCAACAAGTGTTAGTTTCTTTTTCTAAGCTCCTGACAAAAAGAGAGAGAAGAGAGTAGGACTCAAAATTGATCCCTGAGAAACGCATTGTCCCAGTCTAAAAGGATCAGAAAAGATCTTATTGAATTTGATTCTGATAGATGTGTGGCGCAATAAGTCGGCAATCGAAACCAAGACTGAACCCCTAATATTTAAGGAGTCATGAAATTTAGTGATAAGCTTGTCTTTTCACACTGTATCAAAGGCCCTGGATAAATCAAGCAGAGCCACCACGGAATGTTAGATCTTCTAGTTACGTTGTATCGAGAAATCACAAAATTAAAATCAAGTATCAACATATTGTTTTGAAATTTTTATTAGGTTGGCTGACAAAATTTCAATTGATTTTGAAATATTTTATTGAAATAACTTCTTTTGTGGCCTGAACATAACTGATGTTGTTAGTAATTTTTGACTATGGAAATCCAAACATCTATTCGTAAATTAATTGTTTCAATAATTGTCATTCAAACTCCATTTTTTGGGATGCCTTTACAGCAGAGTTTTTTGTTGAAATCTTATTTTACAAGATATTTATTCCATCTCTATGTGCAGTTGAAGCATATAACTTTATTATTAATGAGCAAAGGTATAAAATATGATTCCTTATAAAAATTAGTTTTTACTGTGCAGCAAAAAAATAATGGAGCAAACTGTAGTATTAAAGAAGGAGACATGATCTCTAGACATGAAACAACAATTCGAATATAGACATGAACTAGATATTAATCTAGTTCATTTCTAGAGCTAGAACTATTCTAAAAGCATGAAATTGTGTTTTGTATCTATGAAAAATAGAGTTATCATTCTGTGTGTGGGCTCAAGAGAACATCATACGAACTCATTTTGGGAGCAACTCTAAAATAAGACTTACAACGTCTTCTATACCCTAAGATGTTTTAAAAGACTTAAATACCAAAGATCAGCTAGAAAAAGGAATAAAAAGATTCCAAACCATGGAAAAAGGCGCAACAAATAAAATTATGACGAAAAAGACTTTATTTAAAAAACATATATAAAGTTATAGTTGGTATTTAACTAAAACAACATGATGAAGGCATGTTTACCTAAGAGATTTTCGTTTCTGATTGATGTTGCTTATATTTAAACGAAACAAGGAATGGATGTGCATGCAAAATATGTTGTTAAAAAATTCATACCTCCTGTAGCCATGCTTGTAAAGTAGATGAAATAGATATTTTACGCGATATTGCTGATACGCTATTGAAAATAAAATAAATCACCGGTCAAAGTTACAGTCCAGTGACAACGGTCAAACATTCGTTAAATGTGTGTAGTACTAAGTGCCAAAATATAAAATATCTTGACAAAATTAGAGTAATTAACTGTAATAAAAAGTAATTCATTCAAGCCTGCCAGGTTGCAACAAATAAGTTAATTTCGTATTTTTTATATAAAAATATTTTATATAAAAATAAAATGCTAATAAAAAAGGCATTAATTATTTTTTTGAACAATATTAATTTTTTTATCATTTTTCAATAGTTTTTAAGGAAACTCGCATTATTTTTTCAGAATATCTTTGTATTTTTGAAAAATGCGCATCATTTGCATAACAACCTCATCAGAATGTTTTTTCATACATTGCCTAAAAAGCATTCGTCTGTCCATATAATACCTAAGGAAAGTATATAATACTTCTCATATTTTATATCTTGCCCAAAAACTTTAGGCATTATATACAATACCGGTAACACAAACACACACACAGATGAACATATATATATATATATATATATATATATATATATATATATATATATATATATATATATATATATATATATATATATATATATATATATATATATATATATATATATATATATATATACATATATATGCTCGTATTCATAAATTAAGCATAATGCAAGTTCAGGCAATGAAAGAGACAGAAACAAAACAAATATGACTCATTTGTAAAGTCTACTTATTAAACAAAAGGTAAAAAAAAAAAAAAAAAATATATGTTTGACATCATTAAAGAAAATTGCGATATTTGCTCCCTGGAGCAAATTTTAAAAAAGAAACTATTTACAGAAACCAAAATAGCATGGTTGGTATGATAGTTAATACTCAGTATATCCCCCAGAAAATTCTATACTGGCCCTACAATGCCTAGGCATGATGAATATAAAATTATCGATCTGATCTTGGGGAGTATTACGCCAGTCATCAAACAATACTCTTCGAAGTTCCGGTAGACATGTAGGAGGGAGATGACGGGCTAAAATGCATCGGCCAAGCATGTCCCATACATACTCAACTGGATTTAAGTCCAGTGAGTATATTGGCCAGTCCATACGGGTCATAGCATCTGATTGAAGACATTCGTCTACAATGTTATCACGATGAAGACGGCCGTTGTCATCCATAAACAGAAATTTAGCACCCCTGACGCACAGAAACAAACTTACGTGTTGTTCCAGAATGACATCCTGATAAATGTGGACTGTCATGCTTAAATTCTAACCATGCAGGTTAATTCTGGAACCCAGAATATTTCCTCCCCAAACGAGCAATCATGCATCACCGTAACAGTGTAGTTCAATAGTGTTCTCTTGGTGATAACGGGTATTGGCCCTCTCTGTATGAAAGTCCTGCGAGAATCAGACTGAAAGCTAAACCTGGACTCGCCGGAGAACATTACACATGACAATTGATGCTGTGTCCACATTACATGTTCTCTACTCCAGGCTAACCACAGGCAACAGTGAGTTGTGGTAAGTGGAACACTTCTGACAGGCCTGCGATTATATAAACCAATGTGTCCAAAGCGACTGTATTCTGCCCTGAAACGGTGGTACTCGTAGCTGAAGAGAGCTGACGAGACAAGTCTAGTGCTATATTCCATTGACAATTTTTTAATTTTTTTTTGGCAGTATTGCAGTAACTGCCAAATACCGGTCTTTATTCGGCGGTGTAAATCGGGGGTAAACTGTGCTGCGACGTCTACTTACATTACCATCATCTTGGAACCGTTTTCAAAGCCTGGAGATGACTCTCTAAGCGATAAAACGACTGAGAATAAATTTTGATTAGAGCTTTTGCAAGTCAAATTTTCCATTTTATAATATATATATATATATATATATATATATATATATATATATATATATATATATATATATATATATATATATATATATATATATATATATATATATATAATATATATATATATATATGTCTACTAATTAAAGCCTATTTCATGCTTTGGAGAACTCCTTCAGTTTAAAAAATTATTTACTTGTGTCAGTAGAAACTTTATTTAAAAGACTTGATATTATTTACAAGATCACACACACATATATATATATTATATATATTATATATATATATATATATATATATATATATATATATATATATATATATTATAAATTAAATTAAGAATGAGGAAGAATTTATTTGAGTAACACAAAAATGATCATTTTTGTTTAACATTTTGTTTAACGTTAAAATAAAAAACGCTTTGTCGAACACTTTCATTCAAAAAATTTAAAGCAAAATATTAATAATAAATATGATTTTTTACGTCTTCAATTATGAATTATACTGGATATTTTTAAATTTAGTTTATAAGGTAAATTGTGTGCAATTATTACGAACGTATTTTTTCTAGGCTTAATTTTATTTATAACTTTGATGAGAGTTTTCATTTTTCAGACATTTTCATTACATAATAGAAAGTGTAAAAATAAAAATATATTTAATATAATTAACACAATTATAAATGTCATGCGTGGACAGAATATTACAGAGTATTTAAAAGTAAAAAAAATAATTTTTACAATTGTTAAATGTAGTTTTTATTAAATATATATATATATATATATATATATATATATATATATATATATATATATATATATATATATATATATAATACAGTAATGCCCTTATTTTATTATGAATTGTTACAAAAATAGGTATTTTTGCATATAGAAATAATTATGATGATGACGGTGAAATGAATGATTATTGTAAGGAAAAATAATTAAGATAATTAGTACAATTGATTCTTCTTAGGGTCAATAAAGAAAGCGAATTTCCAGATTACAAATTCTTTTTAACAATTAAAAAAATCTTTTATTTGAAAATAACTAAGAATAAAATCATATAAACATTGTTAAAAATAAAATAATAACAGATTTTTCTAAAACTAATAAAAATTATGATTATTATATTGCTATAAAGAATTATTTTATAGAATAACTAAATATCTTTTAATATAAACAAAAACAAATCATTTTTTTCCAAATTACAGAAGTTTTTTTATTTCATACATTCTGTTTTGTGAAAAATATTATTATAATAGTGGAAAACTTAATAAATAGAGATTTTTTAATTATAAAGAGGCCGAAATAAATTTTTTATTGTAACAAATAAATTTCTGGGCGATATAAATTACTACCTGGAATTTAACTTTTTAAAATATATTATTTTTGTTCGTAAAAATCTAGATATTTTCTTCGCATACTCTGAAAATGAATAAAAATAAAAGATAACGAGTTTTTAAAAAATTTTCAACTTATGGAGTATTTTCTATTTAATACGCAGCAAATGAAAAACATTGCTGAAGCTGTGAAAAATATGTGTAATTTTCCGGGAAAATTAATTTCAGCAGATATAGATACAATAGATGGCAGAGATGAAAAAGTGATTTTTTCATGCAAAAAACAATTAAAAAAAGACACAAAGATTTTTTGAAATTCATTGAATCTTTAAATTAATATTTATTGATAATATACTTATTTTTTTCAATAATTCGTGTTTATACTCTAAAAAAATAAAAGAAAACTATTTTATAAAATTGATTTCCGTACACATACTACCTTTTTGAAATAATCTTAATATATGCAATTTCTTAAATGCCTGACATTAAAGAAAGATACATTACATACATCTTATATGATCTATAGTTTTTTTTTTTAAATGTAATCTATTGTTAAATTTGGAGTACAATGTTTCATATTGTGTTGTAATATGTAGAAACATATATTGCATATTTATTGTAAAATTCTTGAAAATATATAATGGCTTTATTTTGTATTTAGTGTTAAAATTTAAAAACATTTCTTCAGTATACAATTTTTAGTTCCAGAGGGTGCAAATAAAATGAATAATTCATGTTATCTATTTTTATGCATTCTCTACTTTGTATATTTTTGTTCCTTCGGGTATTTATTGATGTATCTGATATAAGTTTCTAAACATCCAAAATCCCAGCGATAATAAATATTGTGATTTTCTTCGTTATGTATGATAATGATATTATATATATGATAAACGAAATGGAAATTTCTTTTATTATTATTTTTTATATATATGGTCACTGTGATTTGGTTCATTACGGGGTCGTCCTCGTTATTGCAAGGTAGTAAGAGCAAATTCTAAAACAACCAAATAACTCTCGCGTTCATTAATGGCACTATAATATATGTGGGGGTTTCAATGTCTTCCATGTGAAGTGATACTTTGGTTAGCAACCAAAAATGCTGTCTTCTGCTTGTTCCATGCTTTTAAATTTCAAAGACTCATTCTCGGGACCCAATATAATGCCCATTGGCTTCCCCGCTACATAAAGTTATCATTCTTTCCACAACCTGTAGTACTGAAAGAAAAAAAAATCCTAAAAACTGGGCATTTAAAACCATTTTACAATATATTTCTAAAGATTGAAAAATATTATTAAACCTTTAATGTTCTATATTGTTAATATTGTTAAATTTACTTTTTTTTACTATGATAGCTTCTGTATATTCACTCGTTGTTAAATGATTAGGTAATTGGAAATAAGCAGCATATAAGACTTGCATTCATAATAAAAATTATACTTATATTACCACAATAATTTAAAGATTGAAGTTATTTAAGTTATTTGATTTAATGTTTGTTGAAGTAAAAATAATATCAATTTTAGACTACTTCATTCAGTGCTTATGGAATTTGGCTCCATAGTTCACATTCAACATTCAGATTATTTTTTTAAGTAATATAAGTGGATCATATTTTTTAAGTAAAAATATGGCCTTTCATGATATAATTCCAAGAATTTTGCATTCCTGGCATTTTTGAAGGGGAATGGTTGAGTTAACAATATCAATTAAAGTTGTATTAGACATCTGGTAAACAATAGTACACCTATTAATTTAAATAAGCATTTATTAACATGAAAAATCATTCTAATTCTGATTGATTGTAACTGTAATGCTAGCAAATAATGCTGCATTACCAAACATCATCATCAAATATTTATACGCGGAACACTATTTATCATGTGATACGTTTTTATAAGTTAAACATGATCTTTTATATTTTTGTAGTATTACATAAAATATTACGAATTTTATGAGTTTCTTTACCGCATTCTGTTTCTACAAAACCCTGTTTTAATTTTAAACATGAAACTAATATTTTTATGAGTTATTATATGAATACGTGTTTCATAACTATATATTTATGAATACTGTTAAAACAAAAATGTTGTTTATATTTAACAAATATTATATATTTTAAACTCAGAAAATCATTAGCTGAAAAATTACAACCAAAAATTACAAGAAGACGTTTTTGAGTTTTTTTTATTTCTAGAATGATTTTATTTAATATAAAATATGAATTTCAACTAAGTAATTGTATTAAACTTACTTCATTCATTTTTATAGCTTTTTATTTTTAAGTTTCTTCAGTTTCATAAAAGAATTACTAAACTCTAATTCAATAAAAATTTTTGAGTTCAATTAATTGTGATTCAAACATAACATAACAATAATAAATTATTATTTTTTTAATATGCAGTTACAAAAGTTAGAAAGAAAATTTTTGAAATATTTGATAAATTTCCTTCAATGTAGATAAGAAGGTGCGGCATTGGAAATGAATTCTTTCTACATCATTTACATTAATTGACATAGATTTGTTTCAAAAAAACAAATTTCTGGCGTTAACAATTTTCGTATCTTTATTTTTTTGTTCTTGGAGATAAAAAATTTATTATTAATTAGTTAAAGTCATATATTTCGTGAATCTTTTTATTATTAATTTTTTAGCAAGTAAAACAATGGAATTCTAATAATATTTTCATTCTTATTATTTAAATGTTTTAACATATTTCATGATCTTCGACTTGTATTTGAATGATTCGTTTGTCAAATCGATTAACCTCCATAAAACAAAAAGTTGAGAAAAATTATAAGTATATATATATATATATATATTATATATATATATATATATATTATATATATATATATATATATATATATATATATATATATATATATATATATATATATATATACATATATACATATATATATATATATATATATACATATATATATAAATATATATATATATATATATATATATATATATATATATATATATATATATATATATATATATATATATATATATATATATATATATATATATATAGATATATATATATATATACATATATATATATATATGTATATATATATATATAATGCATCATATACAGCTTCTTTAGAGTTAATACTTAATAACATTTTTAGAGAATGAATTAATCAATATTACAAGCAAAATATCCATTATTATTGCGTTTACATTTCGCCTAAATGAACTTATAAAATATATTTCTTACAAAATTTTTTAAAAATAGTTTAAAAAATTACCTACTATTTTTTTAGATTATTTATCCTTCTATCTTAATTTTAATATTGTTTTACAAATCCAATACTGAGTCGACCAATGTAGATCAGAAGTTTTTACAAAGATAAAATGGACGTTTAAGTTTTTTTTTTGTTTGAATAAACAAATAATTTTTTTTATTTGCTATACATAATAACCAATGGAAATAAACAATGGTTATTTATTATTATGCACAAAAACATAAATATGGAAGCATAAATATGGATATAAACGCATAAAAGCGTGAATTTCATTTTTAGAAAAACATTAGGTAATATTGATGGCTTAAAAGCCTTAATTTAAAAATGGAAATATTTTTAACAGATTGTTCAGAGCAAGTAAAAATATGAGTTAGTTTTGTACTATTAAGAGAAATATTTTAATAAAGTAACGTAACCATTAAAGTTTCTGATAATATAAATAAAGTAAAAATAAGCAAATATTCTTTACTCATGCTCAATAAATAGTAATAAAAATAAATTTTAATAGTAAAATATGTGTATTTTATATTATCAGTGAATATGTAGAAATACTGAATATATAAATTGTATACATGTGAATAACATTGTGTATATTGTTTATATGTGAATAAATGAAAATGACATATGTCGACACATTGACTTTAAAATGTTTTTTTTTTTTAAATAGAGTACGCTTAAAAATAATCAGTTAATAATTTCAAATGATATTTTTAGTTAATGATTTCAGTTGATAGTTTCAATACACACACACACACACACACACACACACACACACACACACACACACACACACACACACACACACACACACACACACACACACACACACACACACACACACACACACACACACACATATATATATATATATATATATATATATATATATATATATATATATATATATATATATATATAAATTAATATTAAATCTGTGTATTTATAAATGTATGAGCAGAGTTTTTGTGAAAAAAAATTTAATTCTTAAAACATCTTAAATTATTCTTGCAATTTAATATTTTATGTTTAATTGAAATATAAAAGGGTGTTTCAAATATAGCGTGGTTGAATATCTAATTATATTGAATTATAATCACAAGAATGTCTCCTCATTTGGAGCAATATTGTTTTTGGGAAAAAGGGTACAATTTAATTATCTTCCAAATATATTGTATAAAATATTATTTACAATATATTTAATAGGAAGATAATCATTGAAATTAAAACATTTTGAATTTTAATTGTAAGCAATTTTTGCAAGTATATTAAGCATATTGATTCATCTAGTACGATGACTTGTGATATAGTAGCTTTACACATTAAATTATCATAGAATGACCAAATAGTTTATGATTTAAAAAATGTTTTTGATTAAATACTATTTTCATGGAATTTTCTTTTTGAACAAATGTCCTTAAATTAAAAGACTTCAATATGTAATTACAGCATGATACTAAACGTTAGAAAAACGCATATTTTTTATAAAATATGTATTTTATAGTTTATTTTAAAATTAGTTGAAAGTTTTCACTGACATAAAGTAATGGATTTTATGTGCTTCATTAAATGTTTACGAACAATATACATTTCCAATATAGTCGAATCGTCAAAATGTTTTTGCAATGAGGTTTATAGATTTATATCATTCTATACATATTTTGAATATTCGCTGATTAATAGAAGGTTATTATAAATTATATTTTCTTAAATACAAAATTCATATGTAGGTAAAAATAAAGAAGAAATAAGTCATAAATAAATTGTAAATTTTGCATAAAATTTAACTCTTAAATATTATCAATTATCATTTATTGAAAAATAAATGTTACTTATGTGTATGGTAAATACACTAGCTTTTCATAAAATTTGCATATTTCAAAACATCTGATACACAAAGCATGCTAAATTAGGTGCACAATTATTTCAAACATTTTATTTTTTAAAATGAGATAAAAGTTGAGTTATAAGCGATTTGATTTTGGTTTAGCAGAAAATGTAAATCAACTCATAAATCTTATTAAATTTTTTCGAAATCTTATGAAAAAGCAAGACATTATTCTATGAAATTTAAGTTAGTATTATAATTTTATAGTTTCATAAACATAATTTTTAAAGTTAATTTCACAAAGAATTTTTTTCTTTTAATTTTAGAGCCATTAGAACTCTCGATGGCATGCACACCATTTTGTGAAAGAATTTGCAAAACAGTCAAGTTAGTGGAAAGTGAATATTCTGCAGCAATAAAAGAAAAACATAAATGCATTAAAAGCGCTACTCCGGCCAAGACGTGCTTTTCAGCTTAATTTAACCAATTAGAGAGTTCTTTGTAGGGATGCGGTGCACCACTAATGAGCATTTCTCCTGCACACGTTTTGCCATTGGCGTCGGAAATATCCAAGAAAACTAAATAATAATGAGTGAGATAAAGTTCATTTAAAATTAGCAAAATGATTAAGATCTCACCATTTAACGATATCAATTTTCATAAGGATATGCTTATAGATTCTTTGATTTTTCTACAATAGGCATGCTGTACAAACATTGTCAGGAAGCATTTTTATCATATTCACCAATTTCTATCCCCTCATTATCATCTAATCATTATTATATGTTACCCAAATTTCTTATTCGTTATGTCGATAGCGATAATAAGAGCGTAAATATATTATAATTATGCCATGTTAAGCTCTAATGTTAATTTTTAAAAAAAATATTGTTTTAAACCTGAGTGCAGTGGCAGTGCTTTATGTCTATATATATATATATATATATATATATATATATATATATATATATATATATATATATATATATATATATATATATATATATATATATATATATATATATATATATATATATATATATATATATATATATATATATATATATATATATATATATATATATATATATATATATATATATATATATATATTTATTATATATATATATATATATATATATATTTAAAATTTTAATGCTTAAAATTTTGAAAGACAATTCTATTGATATATTTTATTTAAATAATTATTATAAATTTAAAATTTGAAATAGTTATTGAGTTACTTATTGTTCAACTTTAATGAATGCTTAATCATTATTACTGTTACAAACAGTTATATATTTTTTAATTTATGAAACATTTCAAGAATTTAAAGTATTAAAAAAAGTTTATTTTCTATTTTACACTTAAAAGTCATTTACGTATATATCTCAATGTGCAGCCCATATTTTATGATGAATCTAATATGAATAAATGTGAATCTTGATCAAATAATACTCTGAACTTTCTCATTAAATCTATAAAGGAGAGTACAATAAATTTTTGTTTAAAAATATGCAATTCAATTTAAGCGAATAATTATCCCAATTATATTATTTCTTGAAATCTCATGACTAATATACATTAATTTATTATAATTCATAATAAAAAATAAGAATGTGTATATTATAAGAATAATCATTGAAAAAAATATATATTGTTTTTCTTGAAAAGAAAATTATGAAGAGAATGTTTATTTTAGCTTATGTTATAAAATATCTAATATAATCATCATATTAAAACATTCGAAAATATTACAGAATATTAAACAATTTTTTAGTCCAACGTTGTAGAAGTATAAAAAAATTGTATACCCCAATATGGAACTAGAAAATATATCCTAAATAAAAACCAGTCTGCAAATTTGCGTTGGTTGTTCTTAAAACTTTTATTTCCCTTTCCTTTAAATTATTTACATAGAATCATTTCTAAGATTAGAAAAAAGTAGTAAAGCTCCAAACATTAAGAGAATTAGAAGGGTTAAAAAAGCATTGTTATTTTATAGAAAATTCTTATATATTTAATAAGTAGTAAAGAAAGATACATTCACTAATAATGAAGTTTTAAATTTGTTCAATTATCAATTCATTTTCGTAGAGATTCTAATAAAGCTTTTGTTGTCAAATAATCTTTTATTATTTTTATAAAGATATTTTATTCAAATGTATAAATTAATATTTAAAGAATATAAATGAAAGATTTATAATATTTTCCAAACTTTGTTATGTTCAAGTAGCTTGTAACTTACTTATCTATAATATTCCGAGATACAAGAAAAAGTTAATAAAATAAGTTATTTTAAAAACTTGTAAAAAATAAAGAAGAAAATGTTAAATTTATAAATATTACTTATGAATTAAATGATTAAATCTATGAAGGATACATTGTATTATTTAAAAGCAAATTACATGATGCGACTTTTAAACATTTTCTGGAAAGTTCTGGGCAAATAAAGCATATTAGATATCAGGAAGCACTTTAGAAGCAAATAATACCACAATTCGCAATCTAAATTCAAGAATAATTTAATTTTAAAATCATAGTTTAATATAATTAACGTTAAACATAGTCTAATATTGATTAATATAAGCTACCGAAATATAAATAAGTCTCAAATTTGTAAATTTTAAATTATAGTTATTAGGATGTTGAAAATGATATATATATACATTGCTTTAATAATTTGATAAGTTAATAGTGATATAATTGCTTAAAATTTCGAATTCTGAAAACTTGTAAAATACATCAGTAAATATCAAAAGGATAGATATCAATTATATAAATTAAATGTGTAATTGTAAAGCTTTATTAACCAAACATTACAACCAATAAATAAATTTGTAATTCACTGAAATTTCAGAAAATGTGTAAATTAAACGTATTATATTCAGCAACAGGGAATTGTTTTGGAGAAAACAGAATATAGCTTAGTATAAAATACACAAGTAAAATAAGAATATATCAATAGAAAATTTTCGCACATTCTGAATTTTATTTTGTTTTATATGATCATGAAATTTACTTAGAGTAACTTCACAGACATTTTTATCCAGAAAGCATTTACAGGGAAGAGCCGCAGTAGTCTTATTGATTAAGATGCCTGTTCTTGTTATCGGAAGGTGACTACTTTGAATCCCGCCCCAACTGAACACCCTTAATGTCAGTAGGGTACGTTAAATATGTCGTGTTCACACTGTTCTCCTTCCGAATTGATACCTATGGGGATGGTAGGACAAAATACAAAAATCCACGATACGGGTGCAGAAGGATGGGAATCCTTGTAACTAGTAATTATTGAAAAATAAGAATTGTTTTTAAAAACTATACTTTTTAGTCATTAATTCAGTTAGTCAATATATTAGTAATTAAATATGAGTATTTTTTATTATTCTACTATTCCATACAACTATATATATATATATATATTCTTAAAATGGACAAATTTTAATTAGTTATATTTTTAATAAGTAAGAAATTTTAAAAGAGACGAGAGAGAGGGAAAGAAAATACGCTTTTAAATAAATAGTTTTTAGTTGATAAAAAATGGCCTACACAATGTATCCAAAAGCCTTTTTGTGATAAAAAAATTAATTTAGTTAACATAATAAGTTTCATTTTCCCATAATGATTAATGAAGATTTCTTTTAACTAAGCATTTTCTTATTTTGATTAAGTATATTTATTATCAGGATATTTTAATAAGATTTATTCCAATAATGATTTTAAATAAATTAAATTTTTGAGTAAATTAGAATGTTGATATTTCTTTGTGGGTGAAATAATTATATCAGTGAGTTAACAAAAGTCCCTTTTAATATAAAGATAAAATAGAGTTTTGACAAAATGTATTCATGCATAGATAAATAATAAGTGCATTTATGCGTTTTCATTGTATTAATTACTAAGAATGTGTTACTAAGATTATGCTTATAGATTGTGTATTTTACTGTAATAGATCATAAATTTTCATTACCATGCGTTTAATTCAATAATTTTTTTGCCACTTAGTTAGTTGCTTTAAATTTTAAGATTGAATGATTTTGTATTTAATGTTAATACAGTAATAAAGATAAATTTTGAATAATAATTTAAATCGTTAGTTACATTTAGTTTTTGTTATTGCTATTTTGTGAATATTTTTTTTCATTTATTCTTGGTGAAATTAAAGCTATAATATACAGCGTAAAACAGGAAGTTTAATTTCGCATTTATTTTTCATTAATATTATGAAATGAATTTGTTAATTCCTTTATTTTGAAAAAAAATATTGATCGAGGAACACTTTAAAAATAGGGATGTATAGTAAAATAATTGTAAATAATTATGCTATAAAAAAGGCATTTTTAAATTTGAACGTTCAAAGCTATAAAGATATCAGTACTACAAAAAATTCTTGCAAAGACCGGAAAAATTCTTACAGCTATTTTACGAATCACGCTAGGTTCATAAGTTTCACATTCTGAAGTTATAATCCAATGAAGGTGTTTTAAATTATTTTTTTAACACAGCAGTTTAAATCTCCGAAATTCCTGTAGCAATATGAGCGAATAATCTATAGTATCAATAAATATGAGGGCGAAATATGAAACGTGATGCACGAAAATCAATAAAGAAATGAGAGAAACACTTTCGCATGCGAAAGGGGAATGCTGATTGCCTATCGTAGGCGATTACACTAATGGACGCTCAGAATGGTGCGAGCTAGTTATAAAGAATAGATGCTCTTTATTGTATTTCCAAAAGCTCATTACTAAGTAAATATTCCCACACAATTGCATAACAGATCATCAAAATATTCGAACTCTCTCGTGTTCATTAGAATACGGCATTCGAAAATGCAAATAAGAAGGGAAAGATATGCCTCTCGTTTCTCCCCTTGCCTCAAAAGCAGATTTCTGAGGAACAATCAGCTAGAGGGGAGTAATCTGTTTCATTGGAAATGATTTCTCGGGAAGATAGTTTCATTTTAATTCATTATATGTATATCATGAAGTCTGTTTATGCTTGTTTCTTTGGGGGTAAGTTTGAATATAAATATGTTTTGATGATTGTTTATTATGCTGATTGCTCTCATTTTTCGAAAAAATGTCATTCGTGATATGTTCGAGCAAGGAAATCAGAATATTTTGTTAAGTATCTCGGTTTAATTTAAAAATGTTTGGTTAAAGGGACGCAATCATCTTATATGTGCTAGTGTAATGAAATTAATGTTTATTTTAAATTATATTCTTAATGAAAATGCTTTTAACATTTGGCTGATTCCTGATTTAGCTCACACTTTAGATGCTTCGTTTGATAAGTAATTTTGTATATCTGATTAATTTGAATCTACATTTGACATTATAAATTGGATTAAGTATTAAGCTGCTAAAATTTTACCTTAAATATAAACATATTACATTATTTAAAGTTATGACTAAATATTTACCTAAATTTTAAGTTCATAAAGATCAAGAACACTATTACAATAATGTATTCTTAATTAACTTTTTTAAAAAAAGTAAATGTTTTGCACAAATTTTAGAAATCATTAAATATACATTTAAACTTTAGAACTAAAATAGTTATTTACTGTTTTCACATATATGTATAGATCTAAGCAATTTTTTATTGAATATTAGTGTAAGTTTTCTTAGTATCGTATTAAAATAATTAAATAAACTTTTAGATCACAAACTTATTTTCCTGTAGAAAATATTATATTAGCAAATATACCAAAATCTAACTAATTAGTTATAAAATAATTGAAAAATTTCATTATACTCTCTATAAAACAAATGTAATTAATCTAATGTTAATTTAATTTATTTAAGAATTTTAATTTGTTTATTAATTTTCGAAACTTATCCACAATTTCCCGGTCTATAATCACTCAAGATACTTAAAATTCAGACAATTCTAAACTTATAGAAACTTGAAAATATTAAAATAAATAATATGATTTTAAAATATACAAGTCTAAATATTCAATACTAAAAGAGCTTATATAAGATCAATAAAGATATGATTTAAATATATGCAAATGCGGTTCAAAACATGAAAAAATGCGATATTGAATATGCAATTGTGATTATTTTAAAGAACATTTATACAAGTTTATTTATTTAACGTGAAAATATATTATGTACGGATAATAATATTATTATTTGTATTTGCTATGAAATTTGGCAAACAAATATGCTTTGTAATAGCCATTTGAAGTAATGTTTCTTCTTATATAATTAATAAATGTGCCAACGGCAAAGAATAGAAGAATATTTTAATGGAAAGAAATCTTATATGAATACTTTCATAGACTATGATTAAATCAGAGTACAGAAATAAAAGATACATAATTTATATCTTTATCCATAACATTAATAATAAAACAGTTAGCGACAAAATGAGCAAATGTAGAGTAAAAATATAAACCGCTGCAGAAAATCACATGTACTACTGAAAAAGTAAAAAATCATAACTAAAGAAAATTTTAGAAAAACTAATTAAGGTAGTTACACACATGTTATCTTAATATAATGGAAAAATTAAAAATGAACGTTGAAAAGAAATTACTCGAAAAACTAACAAAAATTTTTGATGAATCACTTATCCGAGATTTTTCCATTTTATCTTCTAATTTTTCTTCATTCTTAATTAGTTATCTAACACAAGAAATTAATTGTTCTTCTTGAATTTTTTTTAACTCTGAATAGAATCATTATTTGTAAAAATCTGTTTCATTAGCAAATTGAGTAAAAAATAATAAATTTATTCTAGAATAGTTTATTAAATTTTTATTGAATTATTAAATTGTTTTTGTATAGCAAGCCAAACAACCTACCTTGTTTGGTTTGAATTTAATAGGACATATTTGCAATTTTTTTTGTACATTGAAAAATAAGAACTTAATAATTCTGACTTAAAATATTCCATTTTAGTAAAGAAAATTTATTTCAGAAAGCAATTAACAATATTTAAGAATTATAAAAGGAATTTTATAATAATAAAGGTATATATATATATATATATATATATATATATATATGTCAGAAAGCATATATTTTTGTGTAGCTAATAGTAAAGCAAGATTTTGAATCTAAGAAATTCTTATTTATTGTTAGGGGAGACTATTAATAAAAATTTGAACACTTTATTTTTAAAAATAAAGACTATTTGCTTCCCAAAAAGTTTTAAATATATTATTTTTGATGAACAGTATTTGAAGAAAAAGTAAGTCAAAAAATTATAGGAGAAATTTTAAGATTATTTTGCTGATGAAATTTGAAAATTCTGTTTTCAAGTTTTCTAAGAAACTAATTTTAATTATGTCGTGTGCTTTTTAAACTTGAAATGATTCATCTTTTTTTCATCTCAAAACTAAGAGAAAATGCACAATCATGTTTTTTAAAGTTAACTAAATCATTTGTTTCACAGAATAATTTTGTTGGACATTATGCGAAATGGCCAAGTGATAAACTGAAAGAAAGTTTTTATCTAAAAGGAAGAAAATATAATTCTTTTTAAATCACTTTATTCTCCTCTTCGAATTCCCACCGCATGGAAAGAAAGAGAAAATAAACCGAAGCGCAAGACCACCTGTTATTTTCCTTTGGTATCTGTGACCCCTATTCCCAAGCAAACCAACAAATCCCAGGCGGGAAGTGGCGCAGACTTGCTCCTGGGACTCTACAGAAACAAATCATGTTTACCCTTTAAGGAAAACATAGTGTGTGTTCATTGCATTGCATTATTTATTGTCTGTCATAACCGCGGCAGAAATGCATACATTGCCAGAAGAGAGCGCTTCTCCCAAAAACCTTTTCCAGTTGCCAGCCGAGCAGTTGTTATATTCTCTGGACGGATTCCAACACTAGCCGGGAATTGGTTGAGCATATGTAGTTAGTTGATATATTCACAGAAGCGGTTTCGGACTATAAAGGTCTGGGAAAGTCCGTGAAATATGACCGCCTTAAGTGAAAGCATTGCCGATGGGCGGGCTTAAATCCTGCGGTTTAGATTTTAACTGAAGCGGTGTTTGTTCAAAGACAGAAAGGATCACGTATTGGCAAACTGCCAGTAGATGAACGATACTTAAAAGATTTAACGCTGTAGTCTAGTTCGAGTTATTATTGTGAATTATCTTCTTTATGATCTGGTATTAAGGTTAGAATACATTAAATAAATCTTGAATATCGCATATGAGAATAATTTTATGTAGAACATGCACTTCTGCATGAAATATTTATTCATTAACTTGAAATTTAAATTATGTTTATTCAACAAATAATCATTGAACGAACTAAATTCATACACAGTGAAAATAAGCTGAACCATTAATATTTATTTAGAGTAATTGCATTTATATTATCCAAATTTATTAATTCAAGGAATATTATTTTATAATAGTAAGCTATTATAGTTATATGTTTCATTGCTTATAGTTCAAATGTTTATAATCAAATTGTTTTTTATTAACAAAAAATTAATTTCCTGTTTTGGTTTTTTGAATGGCTAATTTAAAAAAAATACCTATGTGATGGAAGTAATATTTATCAATATGTTTCACTGAAATCGATTGGGTAGTATAGTTTTCTATTAATAATTCTATACTATTATAAATATTAATGATATTAATTTTAAACATAATATTAATGAAAAATATCCATTCAGAAATATTTTAAACGGGAACTGCTTATTGCTTTTAAAAAATTAATTTTCTTAAAAAATATACTGTTTATCATTCTAGGAAACAATATTCTAATATGGTACATGTAATTATTTATAATAAAAACATAAAACTAGATAGTTATAGCTATTTTTTTATAGTTTTTGCAATAACAACATATATTTTGAAATACCATGACTAAAAAAATTGAATTAAAATTATTGAAAACCAATTTCTCAGTAACTAACTACTAAAAATAAGAAAAAATGTAATTTTAATAATTATTACAAATGCAAATACAACCATTAAATAAATAAAATATAAATTGAATGTAGAAGGAACTGAATATTGGCTGCATGTAACTCTGAAAACAATAATTTATTAATATTCAGTTATTTCTTGAGTTTATTACAACACGAAAAATTATTGTACAATGTACTAAAATATACTGGCAAAGATTTGCAAAAATAAATAAAATGATGACAAATTAAAACAAATATTAAACTATTCATCAAAATAAATAAAAAGGAAATACTAAAGTCTTTAATATTAATTTAAATTATTTAATGTTGACGATATTTTACCAGATAAAACTCGTAGAATTAACATCTTAATAATATTATTGATGCGTGTCCGTGTCCACTGCTATATTTTGGTTTCATCTAAGTAGATATGATTCTGCATAAATGAGACAAAAATATTTTCAATATAAAAACACTGTCTCAAAATCAAATACGCATATTCATATTTACTTAAATGTCAACTGAAAAAAAAACATCACACTGAAAATTTACTCTAGTAAACGGAAATGTCAATTAATTATAAAAATTGGTAATCAAAACTACTATTCAACATAAAAGAAATTGTCTAATTAAAAATATACAAATTAAATATAGGAATATAAGCTATTGGGTTTGAAAAAATTAAAATTATTAGTAAAGAAAGATTCTTAAAAAATAATTCTCTTAAAATTACCTTTACGGACATTTATATTTAACAAAAAAATAATATTACACAAATATTATAAAAGCACTTTAATCAATATTCACATTTTTACTATTACATTATTTGTTTCAGATTTAACGTTATTACTAAATGAAAATATTTAAATATAGTGAAATATCTCAGTAATTGCTTAAAAGGCTATAAATAAATTTATAGAAAATTCAATATTGCATATTGAAGGTATTAAAAAATTAATTAATTTAAAATTTATGCTGCATACACACACATTCTAACTTTCCTAACATTTATCAATCTCATTAAAATTCATAAACACCGTTTAATGTTAATAACAGAATTTTCTCTACAATTTATTTTTTTTATAAATTATTCTGTCTATATTTCAAACAAGTATAAGGCTAATATAATAATTAAAATTAAATACATATTTATTCAATAACTAGTAATGTAGACCTCTATTATTTTAATTATTAATATATATAATAATTAAAATTAAATACATATTTATTCAATAACTAGTAATGCAGACCTCTATTATTTTAGGTACTGACATTATGCTCTACAATTCAAGGAACAGTGTTATTTTATGAATGCAGCCTTTGGTTTGAGGAACCTCACTACGACAAAGTTTGAATGTCGATTTATGATATCTAGGAAACAACTCCAGTCACTAAAATTATTATTTGATTGACTACGCGCAAAGCAGGTTAAAATGTGAACGGTTTTTATTGGTTATAGTGATATACGTGTAAGCTAAGCGATTAGCATTATTTGCAGCAAATTACTAGTTGACTAGATATATGTCGGTTTCTAGATAATGTTCTCAGTTTCAGACATGAGTTAAAATTATTTAATAAACTGAACAAGATTTCATGAGAGGAACTATTATTTCAGAAGATTGTTATGTGGCTATAGGTGCATAGAGGTATTACTGAGCTATTGAGCTAGAATTTATTTTTCTGGTTTGAAAAATTATATCGAAGAAAACCATATATATATATGCATAACTGACCTTTATGGTCAGATTCTAGTGATGTGTGTTCCCTTCATGCAATTTTACGAGAGAGCCAATCTATCCTGAAGCCATGAACGCAATTCATGAACAGATAAAAATAAAATAAAAAAAAAAAAACTCATGTCCTCTACAGTGACTAATATAGATCCAGCATTTAAAGAAATTCTCAAAAAAGTTTTTTGTTCTGAAGATGTCCTTCGAAAATCATTTGAAAAATCTCTATCATTCTGGTGATATTCGAATCCTGTTGTGGAGCAGAATCATGCTGGATGGCAATAGTGAATTGCTACACATCTTTTCATATCGTTAAGTGGGATTGGCTTTTTTAACGCTTTTGTAACAGTTCCATATGTTATAATAACATTTTGGAATAATGACTATTTAGAACCAAACGCTTGATACTTATTGAGTAGCAGTGAGAAACCAATTCATTTTTTGGAATTTTGAAATGATCAATTGAGTCTTATTGTAAAGATTACCTTAAAGATGAAGTTATTGGACCAGTGATGCAATAACTGGTTATTGAACCAGTAATAAAATCTTAAGACCTCAATGACAAACTTTTAAGCTGCTTCAGGAAAAAAGGCATTACAGGAAAATAATTTATAATAAAATAAAATATATTGATTATCAAAATGATTGTAGTTTTCATTAAATATACCTTGTATATTTTTATCAACTCAAAATAAAACAATTTTTTTTGCTTACGTAATGTTATGCAAAAGTTATGCATAATGCTTGATATTAAATTATGAAAATATCTCAGAAACAACTAATGAATCCCATAATCAGCATCGAAGCATTAATGATAAAGTTTGCATTTCAAACTAAATTAAATAATGCAAAAATTAAATCTAGCCCACAGCAAAAAAATTGGTCACCAAAATTTTCTTCTGGGGTATGGCTTTATTAATATATTCTACAGTTCTGAAAGTCATATTAGTTATTTAATAAACTCCTTAAAATAAAAAAAGAAAATTTGAAGGAAATATAAATTCAAATTTTACAAGTAAAATCGGTATATCAATCAAAGTTATGAATTCTCTTAGTAACATAATAAAGGTCAATATCATAAATAATAGATTGATAATAAAATATAAGTAGAATGTAATAACACAATATCTATGATAAAATTAAAAAATGCATCCTATTTTTTACTGCTTTTTAATTAGGCTTAATCATAAATTATCAGTCTTAAAATAGCATGCATAAAATACATATGAATATAAACTTACTTTAAAGATCGGAAACTGAGAAAATACCCATGAAAATTAATAAAAACAGCATCAAAACAAAACTAATTAATAAAAGTAAAAATTATTTAAATCAGCTTAGAAAAATATTATTTTTTTATTAAAAAATACATTGATAAAAGAATGACAATTAAAAAACATTTTGGATATGTTTTCAAATAATTAAAACAAATTCTGTACAATTTATTCTTATGATTACACAGATAATAAAAGATTTATTAAAAATTTGCGTATAAAGAGATATTGAACTGCCTAATACTTTACTTCTTAATAGCTTAAACGTGTACCAAGACATATTTACTTTCTTCTTAAAATATTGATAAACTTTATTTAAATTAAATATTAAAATAGAAATATATTGTCATAATTAACATTCACTTGGCATATTTTAAAATTGATTGGGAATGTTGACTTTACAGTTCAACGTACGCAAAGAGAAAGTAGAATTATTTTATTTCTTACTTTAAATTTTCAAAAACATAATAAAAATTTTCTGAAGATTTAATAGCAGAGAACGCATTTATCTGCGAATGCAAACTTGTGATGTTTTGAAAACTTTTGTGGGAAATTCAAAGGCGCAGAACCACTGAGAAAACGCTCCTTTCTCAAATAAATTTGCATTTTTTCAATGAATACTGATGAGAAAGTCATTCAGAACAACAAAAACGGGGGCCAGAGACGGAATATACATTTGTTTGATCATTTTTCGATTCATTTTTAAAGCGTATCCCGAAAATTGCAGTTCAAATGAATTGCGAGATTTGTTTATATCAACTATTTTTCTCTCTTCTCCGCCTACATTTTGGATTTCCACCCGTGATGGATAACTTTCTAAAAATAAGATTATATGTATATATATATATATATATATATGTGTTTGTGTGTGTATTAAATATTAAAAACAATTCAAAACATATTTATAAATATCTTTAGCAATTTTGTGAATATAATTAAATATGGCACAAACTGTCACAAAAAAACCTCATGCTAAATCTGTTTAAAATATAATATTATGTTGAATTTTTACTTTAAGTTGAAAATATTTTTCATAAACAACAAATTCAGATCATAAAATTACAAAAGCGTTAAATTTTATACCGTGATAACTAATAACTGTCTTAAAATTGTTGATTTATGATAAAAATCAACAATGATTATACATAAATAAATAACCTTTATCTCAATTTACAGCATTTGTAAAACAGATATATATATATATATATATATATATATATATATATATATATATATATATATATATATATATATATATATATATATATATATATATATATATATATATATATATATATATATATATATATATATATATATATATACCGGGTGAGAGCCAAAAGTTCGTTACAATTTTAAAAATTCATAAAAAAAGAAGAAAGTGAGAAAAAGAAGTGCGGTTTGCAAGAAAGGGCTCACAAGGTAGTCGGAATTTTTTTAGCAACAAAAAAAGTGTTAGTTAAAAAAGTCGCCTATAGATGTCCGAAACACAATTAAAAGGACAACAGTACGCTCAATTCATTTATTCTGATAATAACAGTTGTTCAATATGACCTCCAGTACATTGTACCACACAACTAAGGCGACTCGCAACGCCCGTTACAGCTGAAAGCAATATGTCGGAATGAATTGCACAAACCTCACGACAGATGGAATCTTTAAGTTCGGCCAATGTTGAAGGAGGTGAACGGTACACACGTGATTTCAAATAGCCCCACAACCAGAAGTCGACCGGAGTGAGGTCAGGTGATCGTGGAGGCCATGTGATCTTGCAACCTCGACCGATCAGTCTCTCTTCACCAAAGGTACTCAAAAGGAATCGTTTTACTAGACAAGCATAATGTGGTGGTGCGCCATCCTGCATAAAGTTTATTACAGATAACACACCACTTTGATTTAATGCGGGCACGAGTTTGTCACGCAAAAGAGTGAGGTAACAATTAGCGGTTACTGTGCACGTTTTCCAGCCCAATCTGGGACACGGTTCTTCAAAGAAGAAAGGTCCGACAATGAAATATGAGGTGAAGCCACACCAGACTGTCAACTTGGCTGGATGTAGAGATTTCGTCGTGTATTCACGAGGATTAGATGTTCTCCATATACGAGTGTTATGGGTGTTGATATCCCCGTGTAGTGTGAAGTGCGCTTCATCCGTCCAGGTCGCAATTTTCTTCAGGATGAAGAACACACAGGAAGGCAGCCGTTGGCAGTAATCCCGGATAATGTGCCTGCCATATGAAAAATGTTAATGCATGGTAATCGCTAAACCTATCAAATGATACAGAAGGAACTTAATTTTGGATCCGCAGCCGTACACAACATCATTCATGAAGAATTACATATGAAAAAAGTAGTTTGCCGTTGGGTTCCCCATAATCTAACTGAGCACCAAAAAAGAGGAGCATGTCTGAATCAGTAAAGAAACTCTTAAACTGCTAAATGATGGTGGCCACCGCATCATTTCTAAAATTGTAACAGGTGATGAAATGTACATACCGTTTTTTGACTTTCAAACACGTTAAGAAAGCAAAATATGTGTCTTTGAAGATGATCTCCCACCGACAATGGTGAAAAACAACGCGCAGTGAAAAAAGTGATGTATGCCGTTTTCTTCAGAAGTACAGGATTGGTCAAAGTCATCAAGTTGGAAGGACAGGAGACAGTAACAGCAAAGTGGTATACCACTAAATGTCTTCCAGAAATTCCACAAGAACTGAATGTTAGGGGACTAATGCTTCACAATGAAAAGGTATTTTCTCATACAGCCGGATTAACAGTTGAGTTTCTTAAACAAAAACAAATTAAAGTGATCGAACATCCACCGTATATACCTGATCTACCTATGAGCGACTTTTGGTTATTCTTTAATCTAAAAAAAGAACTTACGTGGACATCGTTTTCATTCAGAAGAAGAGATTGATGTGGCTATAAATGAATTTTTTTCATCTATTCCAAGAAATGAATGGCTTGAGGCATTTAATCTGTGGAAAATTCGTCTACAAAAGTGCATTGATGCTGGAAGAGACTACTTTTAACTCACCTAAAAGTTTGTAAGTAGGACTTTAAAAACCTAGTTATATCTCAAAAATTTCAGAGTGACCCTCGTATTATACATACATTCGTTAGTATTTTTTTCAAAGTGAGTTACATAGGCTGACTATTAATAATTTAAAAATCCTCTTTTTTTGGAATTAAATTCAAATATTTAATTATAGTTAAATAATACCGTGCAAGTGAAATTTTCAGTTTGCCTAAAATCGAGACTACTAAGTTTAAGAAGAATGGATTTTTTTCTGATCTCTCTTCTTTTTTGAGAATTTCTTTAGAACCCATTAAGTCTCTGATTCTAAGCGATCTTTAATCCCGAAACTATATTTATTTTTCTCTAATTTCATCCAGTGAACTGTGTATGTAAATAAATTTAATATAGAGATACAAAAACTATAGCGAAATTTAAAAATATATTAAAACGAGCAATTTATCAGTTTCTCAATGCATTACTCAGTACGTTATTTCAACAATTTCTCAGAACATTATAAACTTATATTGCAATATCATGCGTTAGATATATTATCTTTAAAAAATTAATATTTAATTGATATCTAGTGAGTTAATATAATTGCAATAAATAGCATATAATTTTAGGCTATTGAATACATAATTATTAACTTGCGTTTAATGAAAATATAGCTATTGCAGTTTTAAACTGATTATTGCACTGTGCAAAAAAATGGAATACTTTGTGCTCCTGTAAACAAAAAAAAATAATATTATTGAAGAGTTTCAGAATGAAAAATAAGAGTTAGGAAAACTGAATCCAAAAATAAGCCTTGTTTTAAATAAAAACAAATGTATCTTTCAATAAAAACACAAATTAAATGAGTTAATTGTGTGTATATATATACATATAGGATAAAGTTAAAAATTACCAAAAAAATATCTGAAGGAATGTGATAATTAAGAGAAAATGAATAAAAGATTACTGGCTTTTACACAATAAAATCCAAATTAAAATTCTGCATTCGGTAGTTGAATGACTGGATTTCTATTTTTTCTCCATAACACTATTAAAAATTTGCAAAAGAAATGCCTAAAATTTTTTGTCTGTAAAAACCCAATGTAAATAAATCAAGAGTTGAACAAAGTACATTTACTGTAACTTAAATACTTAATACAAGAACCGTTTCCAACACTTGAGAGCTTGGCAATGAACCCTTTTTCGCATCTGCGCAGATTTTTCAATCGTATCCGTTTTTATAAGTGTATCTGACTTCTACTTTCTTTTGTGAATATACCCTCTACGCAACTGTTCAATGAGTTGTTGAAGATATTCTCTCCTAGTAAATTTCATTGCAACTGGCTACCTCCTAGATCATGCCTTCACAGAACATTTCCGAGCCATTTAGACGACAATGTTGACGCCAAATTTTGTTTAGTTATAAAATGACATTGTTTCTGGAAGCTTTTTTAGGAGACTGTTGTCTGTATATACTGTGGGTTGAAGAAAGCTCAATATTAAGACATTTTTGAGGATTTTTCTCTGATAAACTGCTGAAAGAATACCATGTCCAGTAACAATATATCGTATAATGGCATCTTCACTTTTTTTCAAAAATTCAGTTACTTCTTTCCGATTCCGTTTCATCGTTCAGTTAAACTAGTGTTCTTTGTTTTCAACATTTGGGGCATATTTAATATTGTGAAAAAATTATCTTTAGTGATAATTCTTTTTTTATTTTCAAAAGTTTCTGTCAAACGCAAAAAACGTATTTGGAGTGTGGTATGTTTTCAGAACGTTGCTCATCTTTACTGAAATATGGAAAACCATTAAACTCGTATTTACTTTCAACCTCAGCGGCAAGCCATAAATTGATACCAAATTTAACTGGTTTACTTGGCATATATGGCGTGAAACGATGTATTCAGCTTTATACGAAAACAGCTTTTCATCAAAAGTTATATAAGATCCTGGTTTACAGCAAGTTAAGGAATTATCAGTAAATTTCTTCCAAAATTCATAAATGAGACAGAATTTATCTATTCGATAGCCTTCAGATCGTGTTGTCCTTTGGTCGAAGAGAAGACATTTTATATAAGTTTCTCTGAATCTGTATATAGCCACAGTATTGCGCGAATAAGGTAAACACCAAACAAATGACCACAGACTATTTGGCTCTAGATTATTTGCAGCAAAAATACCTCGAATATACAAAATTGATATAAAAAATTTAGTTCGTCTAAAGTTGTTGATCATTCATTTTTTCCCGATTGCCTGTGAGCTTTTTTTCCCTGTACAAATTATGACATGATGAAACATAAGCTCAGCTTTAAGTAGCCTCTACGAACTATTTTTAACATTTCGCTTTAGATATCTGGTTGGGCCACTCTTCTTTGAAGACCTTATGTTCAGCAATTCTTTCACTCATACAACTTCCACAAATGATGCTTTCCCATCATTTATAACAGAAACTCCAGAATTCATTTAATCTGGATTTGAATCTTATAACTTTTTACATTTAATTGCACACTGTTTTTGCTTCACAGATATGGTTTTTCTGCTAGTACATTGTACAGGAAAGTCATATACTATGTCTTCATCCCAGCGAGGAAATATTTTCTTCATCTGGAGACACATATTCATCTCATCGCTGAAAACAATTTCCTCATCATTATCGTTTTGAGATCACTTTTCAGATAAGTGTCACATATATGCGAGGTCCTCACTAACTATTAATTTAGGCACATTTCTTCCAGTCATTTTCACGTAAGGTCAATTTTATCTCAGGGTGTAAACGAGGTGGTAAAAATCGAACAGACTGGGACACTCAAACTATCTCCAAGGCAGTGCGAACAACCAGTTGCGCAGTCATAAAGAACCAGATGTGCGCTCTTTAGAGTGCGACATTGGCTACGGTAATATTACACATCATTCCATTCAATAAGCCAAAACAAAAAACATCGGTGCGTAAACATTCTTTGAATACACTAACAAGAGCCATTTTCCCATATGGAATGGTAACAGCATGGTTGCAACACTGGCTATTAGTATTATAACAAAATTCTCAGAAGTTCTTCTGTTGTCAATAATAATCTATTGACCTTGAAGTATGGTTCTGCTTACTATGGAAAACGGAAAGAGGACTGAAAAAGCTTTTTCCATTCCAGAAAACGTTGAATTACTAATTTTGTACTTGTCATTATAATGGGGTTAATATGACCCATACCGCGTTTTTAGGTATATGTATTAAATACAAAAAAATGAAAAGAGATATAAGAAAATTCTGTTTGAATGTAATATTCAGAGATATATGTATTCTAAACTGAATAAAGATACTATTTAATTGAAAAAAAATACTTAATACGTTCAGAACCTTCATGCTGACGTCTATTACATTTATGTAATATTCAGAAAACTTCGTATTTCATTATTTGCTGAATGTAAACCAGTATTGATTGATATATTTCTGAATATTAACTGTTGTACAACTAAATATTATTTATTCCATTTCTCAAGTAAGATCTACATTTTAAAGTGAATATTTTTAACATAAATCGGAATACTTAATTGTCTCAATTGAATTAGATCTTTTGAGTTAAAAAGAAATAAAATGAAGAGCTGTAAATCTGCAAGAAATCTTGATAATTCAAGTTATAAGAAAGTCATGATTGCTTACACAAATCTAAGGCACTAAAGGAAAACAAAATTTTTATCATTAAGGACAATCTAATTTATCCAGTGTAAAGAGTAATAACTGATTTACGTTTTGCTGTGAATGCATCAAAATTAAATATTTTAATCTTTAGGAATAGAATGTTTTTGTACTCATTTGAAAGATAGTATATGTACTACAAAAAATGCTAAGTATTTAAAATCTAATTGAGAAAATATTTGTAGTACTGAAAGGGATAACAAAGAATTCATTGGTAATTAACATTTTGCTGATAAAAATAAATGTCAAATCAACATTGTCTATTAAATGTGTACAACAATATTAAAAATAGTCTTTCGTGAATATGATTGTAATAAAGAACTATTCTTTCACTTTTTTAAGATTATAATAAATGCGATATTAAAAAATATCTTTCTTATAAAGGATTTAATAAATTTCAGTTACTGTAAAAGCTATTTCACCTTTGCAACGCACATTTTCATTCAACACATTTAAATAAATATCAATTTATTTTCAATTCATCTTCTTCTCATTATATTACAGAGATATTTTGCAATAAGTACTCTATAACGCTTCTTATTTTCATTTATATTGAGATTTTATTTTTACCCTTCTACGAATAACTAATAACGACAAAATAATGAAACACAAACACATTTGGATAAAAATCGTAAAAAAAATATCCTTTGCAGGTAATCTTCTTTAAGATAAAAATTTGCAATATCTGGAATTTAAAAATCAGATGAACAGAAACTTATGTCGAATGCCTGCCTAGAGGAAAAAGTAAAAGAGAAAAATATAATAATAAAATAAAACAAAAACGCTAGTCTTCGGGGGTTTTCATTTATTTTTCTGATATTAGAAATATATTGTTGTGTAAAAGAGAAAACCATTTTTATTTAAAAAAAAAATAAAAAGAATTGAAATGAAATCAGGCCGTCACGTCAGCTTCATAACATGTTTTCGAATCTTAATAAAAACACTCTAAATCAAAGCCCTATTCTTATACAAATGTAATTTATTGCTGAAGTCGGCATTCTTAAGGAAACTATCGACAAACTTAAAATGAAATGAAGAATGATATTAGGATTGAAAATTTGCTTTTCAGAAACTGTCATCTATGAAAGAGAAGTAATAAAGTCATGAAAAAAAATGTTTCAAATTCTTTTCAAACATTGGAAACTAGAGTTAGAAATTTTTATAAGAAATAACGAATAAAAAGGGAGGGAGTGAGTGCTGATTTTCATTTATTTTGTTTTCAATGTACTTAGAACGTGAATTCCGAACCAATAATTTTCTGAGTTCACTGCTTAAAATGTATGTAGAAAATCATTTCTGGAAAAGCACAAAAATCAGTCACTTTTCATAAGTTTATTTGAGGCAATAACTTGGTTGCGGAAGTTACAAATCAAAAAGTGGCATGTAATTATTTAATATATATATATATATATATATATATATATATATATATATATATATATATATATATATATATATATATATATATATATATATATATATATATATATATATATATATATATATATATATATATATATATATTTATATATATATAAAGCATGAAATATCATAAGTCAACACTGAAAAATAGAAGAATAACTACAAAAATCATATGCTTAGTGATACATTCAACGTGAAAGCGGCTTAACTAGAACAACTAAAATATAATTAATCAAATACCAAATGAAAAATAATAAAATAAAAATAAGAATAGTAAACAGTTGGAACATTTGTTCCATCTCTGTGTTCACTATATTTTCACTTTATTTTCCTAAGGAATATAAATGGTAATCTAAATAAGGTAATGCTACATCTCAAATTTATTTTTCGTGCCTTTTGCTGATTCAGATGTGGTATTACATTTGCCCTTGGAGTCATAATATATCAGATACTAATAAACTTGATTATTTCAGAAGCACACTGTTTACCAGAAATCACCTTGAATACTACAAATATTAGAAAGAATTTTACCTGAGTCATATATTTAAGCCGTACTTTTATTAAATTGAAAAGAATAAAAATTAATTTTTTTAATGTTTTAATCTCAGGCCATGTTTTTGCCATAAATGACAAATTTTCGGTGCAATTGTCCATCATTAGAAACTTAACTGCAGATTTTTTTTTTTTTTTTTTTGCTTCAGTATAGCTCTATTTCCTTGCTTTAAGGTATTTTCTGTATTACGTTATGCTTTAATCACGAAGACAAACTTTACATAAATTGTCCTTAGCATTTGAGTGTGAATAAAATTTCTGTTGCCAATCCATGAATTAATGTTAAGCTATATTTAACGTAATTTATATATTACCTTCAATATTGTTTAAGTTTGAAAAAATTCGTATATTTAAAATATGGAAAATACGATAAAACATCTAAGAATGTGAAAAACTTCTACTGGTAGGGTTATAAATATTTGTAATTAAATTATGCAGATGAATGGTAATTGTGAAGTTTCACATTATGCAAGAAAAATCGGAGACCAATATTTCTTCAATCTCATATTGATTTTCCTATCGGTTAAAAAATTTAATAATCGACGAGTTGGATATCCTATAATTTCAAGCTTGAGCCGTTTATCAACTAAACAATCGCCAAATTTGTTCACGCCAAGTTGATACCTAAAAGGCATACCATATTTAATTATAATTTGCAAAATTAGTTTTATAATATATCAATATTAAATTCGTTACAAATAATCATTTATTTCAATTTGTAACTTATTTCCATTCTATCCATTCTTCTAACAAGAAAATCATTTTTAGTTCTCTAAATATAGTTATATAAATATAGTTAGTTCTCTAAATATAGTCTACTAAATATAAATATAGCAAGTTTAGTTCTCTAAATATAGTTTCAAATTTTCGAAATAATTTTCTTAATTTATTAAATGTTAAAAATAGCATATTTTTCTTTTTCAGATGATATTTTTCATAAATTTATGCATTTCTATGTTATTTTACATTACATTTCTTTCGTAACTAATTAAGCAATCAAAAACTATACAATTCATTATAGTGCTTAAAAATTGTTAAATAAAAAAATATGCAAATAATGAATTTCTAAATTCTGAAATTCTGAATACTGAACTTCGGCACTACATATATTAGGGTAAGAAATGTGCCTCATATAACTTTTATATTTTCATATGTTTTTTATTTATCTTTTGAAAGAAACAATAAAAAACTGTTATTTCAGATGATATTTTTCATAAATTCATTCATTTCTATGTTATTTTACATTACATCTCTTTCGTAACTAATTAAGCAATCAAAAACTATACAATTCATTATAGTGCTTAAAAATTGTTAAATAAAAAAATATGCAAATAATGAATTTCTAAATTCTGAATACTGAACTTCGGCACTACATATATTAGGGTAAGAAATGTGCCTCATATAACTTTTATATTTTCATATGTTTTTTATTTATCTTTTGAAAGAAACAATAATAAACTGTTATTTCAGATGATATTTTTCATAAATTCATTCATTTCTATGTTATTTTACATTACATCTCTTTCGTAACTAATTAAGCAATCAAAAACTATACAATTCATTATAGTGCTTAAAAATTGTTAAATAAAAAAATATGCAAATAATGAATTTCTAAATTCTGAAATTCTGAATACTGAACTTCGGCCCTACATATATTAGGGTAAGAAATGTGCCTCATATAACTTTATATTTTCATATGTTTTTATTTATCTTTTGAAAGAAACAATAATAAACTGTTATTTCAGATGATATTTTTCATAAATTCATTCATTTCTATGTTATTTTACATTACATCTCTTTCGTAACTAATTAAGCAATCAAAAACTATGCAATTCATTATAGTGCTTAAAAATTGTTAAATAAAAAAATATGCAAATAATGAATTTCTAAATTCTGAAATTCTGAATACTGAACTTCGGCACTACATATATTAGGGTAAGAAATGTGCCTCATATAACTTTTATATTTTCATATGTATTATATTTATCTTTTGAAAGAAACAATAATAAACTGTTATTTCAGATTATATTTTTCATAAATTCATTCATTTCTATGTTATTTTACATTACATCTCTTTCTGTAACTAATTAAGCAATCAAAAACTATACAATTCATTATAGTGCTTAAAAATTGTTAAATAAAAAAATATGCAAATAATGAATTTCTAAATTCTGAATACTGAACTTCGGCACTACATATATTAGGGTAAGAAATGTGCCTCATATAACTTTTATATTTTCATATGTTTTTTATTTATCTTTTGAAAGAAACAATAATAAACTGTTATTTCAGATGATATTTTTCATAAATTCATTCATTTCTATGTTATTTTACATTACATCTCTTTCGTAACTAATTAAGCAATCAAAAACTATACAATTCATTATAGTGCTTAAAATTGTTAAATAAAAAAATATGCAAATAATGAATTTCTAAATTCTGAATACTGAACTTCGGCACTACATATATTAGGTAAGAAATGTGCCTCATATAACTTTTATATTTTCATATGTTTTTATTTATCTTTTGAAAGAAACAATAATAAACTGTTATTTCAGATGATATTTTTCATAAATTCATTCATTTCTATGTTATTTTACATTACATCTCTTTCTGTAACTAATTAAGCAATCAAAAACTATACAATTCATTATAGTGCTTAAAAATTGTTAAATAAAAATATGCAAATAATGAATTTCTAAATTCTGAAATTCTGAATACTGAACTTCGGCACTACATATATTAGGGTAAGAAATGTGCCTCATATAACTTTTTATATTTTCATATGTTTTTTATTTATCTTTTGAAAGAAACAATAATAAACTGTTATTTCAGATGATATTTTTCATAAATTGATTCATTTCTATGTTATTTTACATTACATCTCTTTCGTAACTAATTAAGCAATCAAAAACTATACAATTCATTATAGTGCTTAAAAATTGTTAAATAAAAAAATATGCAAATAATGAATTTCTAAATTCTGAATACTGAACTTCGGCACTACATATATTAGGGTAAGAAATGTGCCTCATATAACTTTTTATATTTTCATATGTTTTTTATTTATCTTTGAAAGAAACAATAATAAACTGTTATTTCAGATGATATTTTTCATAAATTCATTCATTTCTATGTTATTTTACATTACATCTCTTTCGTAACTAATTAAGCAATCAAAACTATACAATTCATTATAGTGATTAAAAATTGTTAAATAAAAAATATGCAAAATAATGAATTTCTAAATTCTGAAATTCTGAATACTGAACTTCGGCACTACATATATTAGGTAAGAAATGTGCTCTCATATAACTTTTATATTTTCATATGTTTTTATTTATCTTTTTGAAAGAAACAATAATAAACTGTTATTTCAGATGATATTTTTCATAAATTCATTCATTTCTATGTTATTTTACATTACATCTCTTTCGTAACTAATTAAGCAATCAAAAACTATACAATTCATTATAGTGCTTAAAAATTGTTAAATAAAAATATGCAAATAATGAATTTCTAAATTCTGAAATTCTGAATACTGAACTTCGGCACTACATATATTAGGTAAGAAATGTGCCTCATATAACTTTTATATTTTCATATGTTTTTTATTTATCTTTGAAAGAAACAATAATAAACTGTTATTTCAGATGATATTTTTTCATAAATTCATTCATTTCTATGTTATTTTACATTACATCTCTTTCGTAACTAATTAAGCTAATCAAAACTATACAATTCATTATAGTGCTTAAAATTGTTAAATAAAAAATATGCAAATAATGAATTTCTAAATTCTGAATACTGAACTTTTGGCACTACATATATTAGGTAAGAAATGTGCCTCATATAACTTTTATATTTTCATATGTTTTTTATTTATCTTTGAAAGAAACAATAATAAACTGTTATTTCAGATGATATTTTTCATAAATTCATTCATTTCTATGTTATTTTACATTACATCTCTTTTCGTAACTAATTACAATCAAAAACTATACAATTCATTATAGTGCTTAAAAATTGTTAAATAAAAAATATGCAAATAATGAATTTCTAAATTCTGAATACTGAACTTCGGCACTACATATATTAGGGTAAGAAATGTGCCTCATATAACTTTTTATATTTTCATATGTTTTTTATTTATCTTTTGAAAGAAACAATAATAAACTGTTATTTCAGATGATATTTTTCATAAATTCATTCATTTCTATGTTATTTTACATTACATCTCTTTCGTAACTAATTAAGCAATCAAAAACTATACAATTCATTATAGTGCTTAAAAATTGTTAAATAAAAAAATATGCAAATAATGAATTTCTAAATTCTGAAATTCTGAATACTGAACTTCGGCCCTACATATATTAGGGTAAGAAATGTGCCTCATATAACTTTTATATTTTCATATGTTTTTTATTTATCTTTTGAAAGAAACAATAATAAACTGTTATTTCAGATGATATTTTTCATAAATTCATTCATTTCTATGTTATTTTACATTACATCTCTTTTCGTAACTAATTACTAATCAAAACTATACAATTCATTATAGTGCTTAAAAATTGTTAAATAAAAATATGCAAATAATGAATTTCTAAATTCTGAAATTCTGAATACTGAACTTCGGCACTACATATATTAGGGTAAGAAATGTGCCTCATATAACTTTTATATTTTCATATGTTTTTTATTTATCTTTTGAAAGAAACAATAATAAACTGTTATTTCAGATTATATTTTTCATAAATTCATTCATTTCTATGTTATTTTACATTACATCTCTTTCGTAACTAATTAAGCAATCAAAAACTATACAATTCATTATAGTGCTTAAAAATTGTTAAATAAAAAAATATGCAAATAATGAATTTCTAAATTCTGAATACTGAACTTCGGCACTACATATATTAGGGTAAGAAATGTGCCTCATATAACTTTATATTTTCATATGTTTTTATTTATCTTTTGAAAGAAACAATAATAAACTGTTATTTCAGATGATATTTTTCATAAATTCATTCATTTCTATGTTATTTTACATTACATCTCTTTCGTAACTAATTAAGCAATCAAAAACTATACAATTCATTATAGTGCTTTAAAAATTGTTAAATAAAAAAATATGCAAATAATGAATTTCTAAATTCTGAATACTGAACTTCGGCACTACATATATTAGGGTAAGAAATGTGCCTCATATAACTTTTATATTTTCATATGTTTTTTATTTATCTTTTGAAAGAAACAATAATAAACTGTTATTTCAGATGATATTTTTCATAAATTCATTCATTTCTATGTTATTTTACATTACATCTCTTTCGTAACTAATTAAGCAATCAAAAACTATACAATTCATTATAGTGCTTAAAAATTGTTAAATAAAAAAATATGCAAATAATGAATTTCTAAATTCTGAAATTCTGAATACTGAACTTCGGCACTACATATATTAGGGTAAGAAATGCGCCTCATATAACTTTTATATTTTCATATGTTTTATTTATCTTTGAAAGAAACAATAATAAACTGTTATTTCAGATGATATTTTTCATAAATTGATTCATTTATATGTTATTTTACATTACATCTCTTTCGTAACTAATTAAGCAATCAAAAACTATACAATTCATTATAGTGCTTAAAAATTGTTAAATAAAAAAATATGCAAATAATGAATTTCTAAATTTGAATACTGAACTTCGGCACTACATATATTAGGTAAGAAATGTGCCTCATATAACTTTTATATTTTCATATGTTTTTATTTATCTTTTTAAAGAAACAATAATAAACTGTTATTTCAGATGATATTTTTCATAAATTCATTCATTTCTATGTTATTTTACATTACATCTCTTTCGTAACTAATTAAGCAATCAAAAACTATACAATTCATTATAGTGATTAAAAATTGTTAAATAAAAAAATATGCAAATAATGAATTTCTAAATTCTGAAATTCTGAATACTGAACTTCGGCACTACATATATTAGGGTAAGAAATGTGCCTCATATAACTTTTATATTTTCATATGTTTTTTATTTATCTTTTGAAAGAAACAATAATAAACTGTTATTTCAGATGATATTTTTCATAAATTCATTCATTTCTATGTTATTTTACATTACATCTCTTTCGTAACTAATTACAATAAAAAACTATACAATTCATTATAGTGCTTAAAAATTGTTAAATAAAAAAATATGCAAATAATGAATTTCTAAATTCTGAAATTCTGAATACTGAACTTCGGCACTACATATATTAGGGTAAGAAATGTGCCTCATATAACTTTTATATTTTCATATGTTTTTTATTTATCTTTTGAAAGAAACAATAATAAACTGTTATTTCAGATGATATTTTTCATAAATTCATTCATTTCTATGTTATTTTACATTACATCTCTTTCGTAACTAATTAAGCAATCAAAACTATACAATTCATTATAGTGCTTAAAAATTGTTAAATAAAAATATGCAAATAATGAATTTCTAAATTCTGAATACTGAACTTCGGCACTACATATATTAGGGTAAGAAATGTGCCTCATATAACTTTTTATATTTTCATATGTTTTTATTTATCTTTTGAAAGAAACAATAATAAACTGTTATTTCAGATGATATTTTTCATAAATTCATTCATTTCTATGTTATTTTACATTACATCTCTTTCGTAACTAATTAAGCAATCAAAAACTATACAATTCATTATAGTGCTTAAAAATTGTTAAATAAAAAAATATGCAAATAATGAATTTCTAAATTCTGAATACTGAACTTCGGCACTACATATATTAGGGTAAGAAATGTGCCTCATATAACTTTTATATTTTCATATGTTTTTTATTTATCTTTTGAAAGAAACAATAATAAACTGTTATTTCAGATGATATTTTTCATAAATTCATTCATTTCTATGTTATTTTACATTACATCTCTTTCGTAACTAATTAAGCAATCAAAAACTATACAATTCATTATAGTGCTTAAAAATTGTTAAATAAAAAAATATGCAAATAATGAATTTCTAAATTCTGAAATTCTGAATACTGAACTTCGGCACTACATATATTAGGGTAAGAAATGTGCCTCATATAACTTTTATATTTTCATATGTTTTTTATTTATCTTTTGAAAGAAACAATAATAAACTGTTATTTCAGATGATATTTTTCATAAATTGATTCATTTCTATGTTATTTTACATTACATCTCTTTCGTAACTAATTAAGCAATCAAAAACTATACAATTCATTATAGTGCTTAAAAATTGTTAAATAAAAAAATATGCAAATAATGAATTTCTAAATTCTGAATACTGAACTTCGGCACTACATATATTAGGGTAAGAAATGTGCCTCATATAACTTTTATATTTTCATATGTTTTTTATTTATCTTTTGAAAGAAACAATAATAAACTGTTATTTCAGATGATATTTTTCATAAATTCATTCATTTCTATGTTATTTTACATTACATCTCTTTCGTAACTAATTACAATCAAAAACTATACAATTCATTATAGTGATTAAAAATTGTTAAATAAAAATATGCAAATAATGAATTTCTAAATTCTGAAATTTGAATACTGAACTTCGGCACTACATATATTAGGGTAAGAAATGTGCCTCATATAACTTTTATATTTTCATATGTTTTTTATTTATCTTTTGAAAGAAACAATAATAAACTGTTATTTCAGATGATATTTTTCATAAATTCATTCATTTCTATGTTATTTTACATTACATCTCTTTCGTAACTAATTAAGCAATCAAAAACTATACAATTCATTATAGTGCTTAAAAATTGTTAAATAAAAAAATATGCAAATAATGAATTTCTAAATTCTGAAATTCTGAATACTGAACTTCGGCACTACATATATTAGGGTAAGAAATGTGCCTCATATAACTTTTATATTTTCATATGTTTTTTATTTATCTTTGAAAGAAACAATAATAAACTGTTATTTCAGATGATATTTTTCATAAATTCATTCATTTCTATGTTATTTTACATTACATCTCTTTCGTAACTAATTAAGCAATCAAAAACTATACAATTCATTATAGTGCTTAAAAATTGTTAAATAAAAATATGCAAATAATGAATTTCTAAATTCTGAATACTGAACTTCGGCACTACATATATTAGGGTAAGAAATGTGCCTCATATAACTTTTATATTTTCATATGTTTTTCATTTATCTTTTGAAAGAAACAATAATAAACTGTTATTTCAGATGATATTTTTCATAAATTCATTCATTTCTATGTTATTTTACATTACATCTCTTTCGTAACTAATTAAGCAATCAAAAACTATACAATTCATTATAGTGCTTAAAAATTGTTAAATAAAAAAATATGCAAATAATGAATTTCTAAATTCTGAATACTGAACTTCGGCACTACATATATTAGGGTAAGAAATGTGCCTCATATAACTTTTATATTTTCATATGTTTTTTATTTATCTTTTGAAAGAAACAATAATAAACTGTTATTTCAGATGATATTTTTCATAAATTCATTCATTTCTATGTTATTTTACATTACATCTCTTTCGTAACTAATTAAGCAATCAAAACTATACAATTCATTATAGTGCTTAAAATTGTTAAATAAAAAAATATGCTAATAATGAATTTCTAAATTCTGAATACTGAACTTCGGCACTACATATATTAGGGTAAGAAATGTGCCTCATATAACTTTTATATTTTCATATGTTTTTTTATTTATCTTTTGAAAGAAACAATAATAAACTGTTATTTCAGATGATATTTTTCATAAATTCATTCATTTCTATGTTATTTTACATTACATCTCTTTCGTAACTAATTAAGCAATCAAAAACTATACAATTCATTATAGTGCTTAAAAATTGTTAAATAAAAATATGCAAATAATGAATTTCTAAATTCTGAATACTGAACTTCGGCACTACATATATTAGGGTAAGAAATGTGCTCTCATATAACTTTTATATTTTCATATGTTTTTTATTTATCTTTTGAAAGAAACAATAATAAACTGTTATTTCAGATGATATTTTTCATAAATTCATTCATTTCTATGTTATTTTACATTACATCTCTTTTCGTAACTAATTAAGCAATCAAAAACTATACAATTCATTATAGTGCTTAAAAATTGTTAAATAAAAAAATATGCAAATAATGAATTTCTAAATTCTGAATACTGAACTTTGGCACTACATATATTAGGTAAGAAATGTGCCTCATATAACTTTTATATTTTCATATGTTTTTATTTATCTTTTGAAAGAAACAATAATAAACTGTTATTTCAGATGATATTTTTCATAAATTCATTCATTTCTATGTTATTTTACATTACATCTCTTTCGTAACTAATTAAGCAATCAAAAACTATACAATTCATTATAGTGCTTAAAAATTGTTAAATAAAAAAATATGCAAATAATGAATTTCTAAATTCTGAAATTCTGAATACTGAACTTCGGCACTACATATATTAGGGTAAGAAATGTGCCTCATATAACTTTTATATTTTCATATGTTTTTTATTTATCTTTTGAAAGAAACAATAATAAACTGTTATTTCAGATGATATTTTTCATAAATTGATTCATTTCTATGTTATTTTACATTACATCTCTTTCGTAACTAATTAAGCAATCAAAAACTATACAATTCATTATAGTGCTTAAAAATTGTTAAATAAAAAAATATGCAAATAATGAATTTCTAAATTCTGAAATTCTGAATACTGAACTTCGGCACTACATATATTAGGGTAAGAAATGTGCTCTCATATAACTTTATATTTTCATATGTTTTTTATTTATCTTTTGAAAGAAACAATAATAAACTGTTATTTCAGATGATATTTTTCATAAATTCATTCATTTCTATGTTATTTTACATTACATCTCTTTCGTAACTAATTAAGCAATCAAAAACTATACAATTCATTATAGTGCTTAAAAATTGTTAAATAAAAAAATATGCAAATAATGAATTTCTAAATTCTGAATACTGAACTTCGGCACTACATATATTAGGATAAGAAATGTGCCTCATATAACTTTTATATTTTCATATGTTTTTTATTTATCTTTTGAAAGAAACAATAATAAACTGTTATTTCAGATGATATTTTTCATAAATTCATTCATTTCTATGTTATTTTACATTACATCTCTTTCGTAACTAATTAAGCAATCAAAAACTATACAATTCATTATAGTGCTTAAAAATTATTAAATAAAAAAATATGCAAATAATGAATTTTTAAATTCTGAATACTGAACTTCGGCACTACATATATTAGGGTAAGAAATGTGCCTCATATAACTTTTATATTTTCATATGTTTTTTATTTATCTTTTGAAAGAAACAATAATAAACTGTTATTTCAGATGATATTTTTCATAAATTCATTCATTTCTATGTTATTTTACATTACATCTCTTTCGTAACTAATTAAGCAATCAAAAACTATACAATTCATTATAGTGCTTAAAAATTGTTAAATAAAAAAATATGCAAATAATGAATTTCTAAATTCTGAATACTGAACTTCGGCACTACATATATTAGGGTAAGAAATGTGCCTCATATAACTTTTATATTTTCATATGTTTTTATTTATCTTTTGAAAGAAACAATAATAAACTGTTATTTCAGATGATATTTTTCATAAATTCATTCATTTCTATGTTATTTTACATTACATCTCTTTCGTAACTAATTAAGCAATCAAAAACTATACAATTCATTATAGTGCTTAAAAATTGTTAAATAAAAATATGCAAATAATGAATTTTTAAATTCTGAATACTGAACTTCAGCACTACATATATTAGGGTAAGAAATGTGCCTCATATAACTTTTATATTTTCATATGTTTTTATTTATCTTTTGAAAGAAACAATAATAAACTGTTATTTCAGATGATATTTTTCATAAATTCATTCATTTCTATGTTATTTTACATTACATCTCTTTCGTAACTAATTAAGCAATCAAAAACTATACAATTCATTATAGTGCTTAAAAATTGTTAAATAAAAATATGCAAATAATGAATTTCTAAATTCTGAATACTGAACTTCGGCACTACATATATTAGGGTAAGAAATGTGCCTCATATAACTTTTATATTTTCATATGTTTTTATTTATCTTTTGAAAGAAACAATAATAAACTGTTATTTCAGATGATATTTTTCATAAATTCATTCATTTCTATGTTATTTTACATTACATCTCTTTCGTAACTAATTAAGCAATCAAAACTATACAATTCATTATAGTGCTTAAAAATTGTTAAATAAAAAATATGCAAATAATGAATTTCTAAATTCTGAATACTGAACTTCAGCACTACATATATTAGGGTAAGAAATGTGCCTCATATAACTTTTTATATTTTCATATGTTTTTTATTTATCTTTTGAAAGAAACAATAATAAACTGTTATTTCAGATGATATTTTTCATAAATTCATTCATTTCTATGTTATTTTACATTACATCTCTTTCGTAACTAATTAAGCAATCAAAAACTATACAATTCATTATAGTGCTTAAAAATTGTTAAATAAAAAAATATGCAAATAATGAATTTCTAAATTCTGAATACTGAACTTCGGCACTACATATATTAGGGTAAGAAATGTGCCTCATATAACTTTTATATTTTCATATGTTTTTTATTTATCTTTTGAAAGAAACAATAATAAACTGTTATTGTAATTTGCAATAGAATTTTCCCATCATACAAAAGAAAACACTGTTTTTTTTATTTCAAGTATTATCACCATGTATTCCACAGTCCAATAAACACTATTTAATGGATGTCGATTATAGATGATAGATTTGTTAAAATGAAATATGAATGGAAAATAAAAATCTAGAATAAATTTTTGGTTGGTATAAAATGCTAAAATTATTAAATTCTCAAATGTTCTAATATTTACACATAGAATGAAATACAGATGATATTAATAGACATCTTAAGTTATAAAGAATATCACATAAACGAAGAATTAAAGTGAATGATGAAAAAAAATCTAGATTTAAATTTGCTATTAGGTTTTAGCAAACTCATTAAAATTTGAAATAATTTTTTAAGATTAAGACAATTTAGCAAATCCGGATTTAAATTAAAATCTGAATAGATTAAGGTAAAATTAAATAACCTTTTCCTCTTTTTACTTTTCCTTCATTTAAGATTTTAATTTTAGACGCTTTAAATATATTGGTATCATTAAGTGTATTTTTTATGAAATCTGCTGATTTTCTGTTCATATCGGCGAATAATCGAAGACTCAGTTCAGATGTTATCTGCATTAAATATTATCTACTACTGGTAAAATTTATGTCCAATGATTAAACAAATTTTCGAAATTTTAGAATTCAATCCAAAATGTGAAATAATTTAAATATTGTTGATTCATTTTATACTCGTTAGATTAGATTTAAAAGAGTTACTCAGAAGAAAGTTTTAATTTTGATTCCATCTTATTAGAAAGTATTTTGTATTATTTTTTTATGAAAATACATTAAAATATTTTTTTCATTTCTGTATTTCTGTATTGTTTTCCTAAGCCAATTTTTGAAAATTTCAACATTCTCAACTTTAATTTAAAAGAAATTTTAGAGTATATTTTAACATTTAACTATCATATATATATATATATATATATATATATATATATATATATATATATATATATATATATATATATATATATATATATATATATATATATATATATATATATATATATATATATATATATATATATGTATGTATATTGATCTCTTCATTGCTTGTAATTTGAAAAACCGATTTTAAATGATTTTCTTTTACTGTTAATAATTTTTTAGGTTAATGTAAGTCTATTTTTGAAGGCACTTATAAAATAGTTATAAATTCTTTCAATAAATATATTTTGTCATCTGTAGATTGGAAAGGCAGATGTGGCTCAAAAGAGTTAATTTCTAAATGCATATTTCTTGTTTCAAATATTTTAAAATTAAATTTCTCCTTATTGCATAAATAAAATACATAACCACCCCTTCCCCAAAATATGTTCAATAAAATCACAAAAAGTGCAGATTTATGTATATTGTTCGTAAAATAAGGCTTAGCAAAGAAATATTTTCAAACTACTATATATATATTTCTGCTTATTGCGGCGATATGTTTAGTTTACAAGACTACTGTTAAAACTTTATCTTAGATTAATCGTCTCATCCGAAATTCTAAGGGTAAAATCTTGACTTTTAAGATAAAATATTAAATGATTATTCATGTTTTAGAACAACCGGATATATATTCTTACTTATTAAATAGTAGCAAATTACTTTTGATAAATATAGCATTGTTTTAGAAATGTTTTTAACGAATGAATTTTCCCCAGCAGATGCATTTGTATTATTTATGCTATTATAGTAGTAGGCATTTGTCATCTTCAAAACAACATGGGTGATGGTGTATATGTTTTACTACTAAAATTTTATTATTTTTCCGAGGAATTCTTGTTTATAATTGAAAGTTATATCATAGAATGCCTTTAAAATATTTCGATTATTTTTCAATAATTTAACTAAATTATTTTATTTTTATATTGTTAAAAATTTTTGAAAAATCAAATCAAATAAAAAGGTTTTTTCCATTGCATGTTCTATATTTAACTGTTATTTTCCTTTCAAACTCAGCTATAATATTTAAAATATATTTACTTGATCTTAGTTTTTTAAAAATTCGATATTCCATAAAATTTAAAATTGCACTAATCAGAAAAATATACATTTTTTTTATAAATTTATGTATTCAAAATATTATTTTCTTTTTGTATACGCGTGGTATCGTTTTTATATGTATAGTAATGAAATATTCACAATAATCAGAAATGATTAAAATTTCATTTTTTGATAAGTTTCTAATAATTTTCACACCCAGGCATTTATAAATTTTAATTATTAGTGAAGATACTGTAAGTTATACTATAAATTAGACCTCACTTATTAGATAATAATCTTAGACATGTATTATCGTATAATTATAATTATAAAGAAACTATGAAAATATTGCTTAATCTATTACATTTTTATTTTATTACACAATATCTTTTTTTTCATTCTTTCCTTTGTATCTGACAAATACTTCTTAAAAAATTGTCTCATAATAAAACTCAAATCAAATTCAGTAATAAATATAACTTATTTGTATTCTTTTTTTTTTTTTTTTTAGAAAAATCGTAACCGTTTATAAAGGCACTTTATACTTCCATAAAAATATTTCTCCTTAAACTGAAAAACATTATTTGCAGTTTTTAATCAGTTTGAATTTATTTCACTAAACAAAGAAATGTCTCTTGGAAAACAATGGATTTATCGTGATTTCCTTTGCTAGGAAAACAAATACTCTTTGAAGAACTGTTATGAGAACCATTTCCCTGATCAAAGCAAATAAAACATCTTTGTTTTTTATTGGCACCAACCGGAAGTATATGAATTACTATAACAAAGCAAACATGTTTTTCTTACAGTAGTATTCATTTCAACAGCAAACAGAATCAATGTTTTAGATACCCTTGAATTTGGCATTGCTTTGGCGGAGAAAATTTTTTTTAATATTAATTTTATGCTGATTTCGTTGCTTTGTTAATCAAGTGCTAGCAAAATATGTCTACGTTTATCATTCATTTTATATAATAATTCCGAGAACAATTTTTATTATACCACTTATTTTTATTATTACATGATCAGCAAAATACATAAGATATTTCAAGTTGGATAGGTAAAATTTTTCTCTTATTTTATTTACTTTTATACCAGATTTTTTAATTTTTTAAAGTGAATCTTTCAAATATTAAAGTTTTTTCAACTTTTGCGATTTGTTTGTAAATTATGAACGTGTTTCACAAAAATGAAAAAAAAAAAAAAAACATGTTTACATGAGTTATCCGTATTTCCTGTTTGATATTACAGGAAAAAAATTCCCCGTTAGTTTCTGAGAAATAGTATTCACTAAATATTGATTCTAACATGACAATCTCGAATAATACTAGTAACATGATAATCGTAATTTATAAAATTTTTAACGATTTATAAAGTTCACTAAACTATGTAATCCTTTTCAGATTGATTTCATGATTTTCATAATATCATCTCAATATCCATTAATGATCGATTTTGGTAACATGATTAAAATAAAAATTATTGATATGAATATCTTGAATAATGTCCAAGAAACCGTATATCATTTTCTAATTTTAAGAAATTAGCTTCCTTTCAAGTCAAACTTTTTAATCTTATTTTTCTTACTAATTCTTTTCAAATCATTCCATTTCTGATTTTTACCTTTCCTATTTAATGCGTTTTTCAATAAAAGCAATTCGTATTTTCAACGAGGTTGCGTTTATTCAAAATTATTATAACAATTTTTTAATTGTTTTGTATCATGTCTTTTTTATTGAATGCTAATTATTCTGTTCCATAAAAAAGGGGAAATGTTTCTTTAATAGTTACTCACTCACTTTTAGTCTATTTAAAGATTTATATTTATATTTCTGGGCGTGTTTCATATAATTTTTATATATTTTTTCTGGGCATGTTTCATATATTTTATATATGAATAAGTGAAAAATTAATTGATCCATCAAATTAAGATTCAGTCAAAGTTAGTATTGGTATTTATCAGCTGACTACTTATTTGAAATCAAAGTTTAATTTATGGGCGTCTTTATCACAATTTTGTACTTGTTCGTTTCATGCAGTTAAATATGAATATAGAATTAGCTATACTATAAATTATTTGGATTGAAGTTTAAAATTTGAATTGTAGAAACTCTTTTAAAAATAAATGTAATATACATCTTTATTTCATCTAGTTAATGAAATTGGCAAAAAATTAAGGGGGGAAAATAAGCTTTACATTTTGAACCCAATACCTTGTAATAGGAAATTAATATAGTATCTACAATGAGAAAGTAATTTATACAATACATAAAATTATTTGAAACAACAATGTGTTTTCTTTTCCATTTACACACACACACACACAACTATTAAGCATTAAAAGATATTATTATGGAATCTTAAAAATTATTTATAAGTACTGAATGTAAATAAACAACCAGGATGACACTTCACTTGAACTACTTTGTCAAAAAGTGGTATTAAAGAAGTATTTTTGCGATAAATGATTGTAAACTCAAGTTGAAAAATGACAATCAGATGTGTCCCTTAAAAAAAAGAATAAGATACAGTACTACAGCAAATTCTCTTTTTTATTTTAAAGTAAATAATTATACACACCTAATTATTAGTGCAAATTTTCTTACCCATTGATTCACTTTCCTGAATGTATAGATCATTCTATGATTATTGAAATTAGATCGACTTTAATTATTGGAAGTTGTTTCATACATATGTGTCTTACAAAATTTAAGAAGTGAAAGTAAATCTTACTATCCATTTTAATTCTGTATTCATTTACGACATTTCTCGAATGTAATTTCTCAATATGTATTGATATTATCTTTCAGCAAAAATTGAAATACAAAATAAAGGGGAATGTAAAATTAATTATTCAGTAGAAATAAGATTAGAAGGTCATTTGTGCTTAAGCTAAACTTCTCAAATATCAAGTATTCGGCTTAGTGATAACCAGATACGCACATCGATTAATTCATTATCGATAAATAAGCACTAGTTATGTAATGAGCACTTTAAGATGATAGGGAAACAGCTATCATTGATGAATTCCATAACACAAGATTATGAAAATGCTCGTGAGATATTGAATTAACAGCTTTGTTGAAGAGAAGAAACAATCTTTATGAACATGATTGTCTACAGTGGAAATAAATGTGATGAAATTTACAATTGTTGAAGAATGTTATTGGTTGTTTTTTCAGGTGTTACTCATAAATTTGGTTTCCAAACTTAATCTAAAATATCATTTTTTGGCTATTAATGAGATTGCAGGAAAATAAATTCTGATACCATGTATTATATATTTAATAAAAGCTCACTTATAAAATTACAATTATAAGTATTTCATAATATTCGTTCCTCATTTTCTATTTTTGTTTAACATTAATCCGCCGGCAAGCAGCATTAAAATGTAAATATTTTCAAATGAAATGAACATTCATACTATTAATCACGTGTTTTTCTCTCTTAAAATAACATCAATGTTGAATTTGCATTTAAACTAACAACAGTGTCACATTTTCTGGCAGAAATAAATAATAATTTGATAGCGAACTATAGTCTGTCGCAGCGAATAATTCAATCCATATCCAATAGTTAGTTCCAGTATTCATCAAAATTTGTGAATCGCATTTTTAGTTGATTTCGTCTTAATAGTAAAATCTAAAATCTAATGTTTTAGACACAATATTTCTCTCACTTAACAACATTGTAAGACAAAAACTATTGACACAGTTTTAAATATAATTAAGAAAATTATACTTTTAAATTATATATATATATATATATATATATATATAGAAACATATATATATATATATATATATATATATATTATATATATATTATATATATATATATATGATCATATATATGTATGTATGTATGTATATGTTTTTTCTTTATTTTACATACAAAAATATGCATAAAAAGTAAATGAGGTTATGAGAAATGAATATATAATTAAAAGTATTACGGAGGGAAAGAAATTTCACTAAATATTTTGTATTTTGAAAGAAATAATTTCTTGAAAAAATGTGTTCACCATGTATTCCACTATTTACATTAATAAATATATTACCCCATGCAGTTACAAATTTCCTTTATTCCTATGAGAATCATAACTCAAGTTTTTCGTGGGAAAATATTTACACCAAGAGTAAACAAATTAATCATCACAGTAAATATTTACAAGGGAAATAAATATTTGTTCAACAGTTTAATGCACACCAAACACGAAATAAATAGTTTCAATATATTATTTAGTTTTATGCAATAAATTTAAAACGAAAAACAAAATGTATTTTAATTAATTTGTATTTACAAAATTCTTTTTTATATATTTTGTATGCATATTTATAAACTAAATTTTCTTATAAATATTTCAAATATATTCCATTTTTATTTTTGTGGGATTTATTTTCATTTATGTATATTTAATTGACTTAACCTTATTTAAATACATTGTACTTCATGTAAAAATCGTTGAATTAATTTACTTGTTCTAATAGAAAGGGTCAAAATTATTTTGAGAAATGGGAATATATATATATTTATATATATATATATATATATATATATATATATATATATATATATATATATATATATATATATATATATATATATATATATATATATATAAATATATGTTTATAACGGAATTTATGTGTTTTGAAACCTAAAATATTTCTGAGGTTTTGAAAATAATTTTGATATCCAATGAGAAATAAATGTTTGAAAGAATATATATCATTTCTCTTGTATGCAAAATTTTATAAAAGAATTCAATAAGAAATGTGTTTTCTAGTATCTTTAAGTGTAATATTATGTAATAAGATAGGCATTTAAACAAATTGCTTATCATGAATGATTAATATGAATACGTAATGAAAGCAAATAAATTTTTGTTGTAGGCAACTTTTTGTTTAATTGTTATATGTTGTTGAAGTAAATTCTTAATTTAAAAGTATGCAAATTTAAAAACACAAATATTTAAGAAATGATTCTATAAAAACACATGTGTAAAATAAAAAAAACGCATAAGATATGAGAAGGTTAATCAGATATCCGATGCTTTCATTTTTAATTTTCATGTAGCATTTATGCATGAGTCAAATAAGAAAAATTAAATTTCTTTGGGACACTTTCATATTTTACAATAAAACTCAGTTAATTGTTCAGTATCAGTCAACTTTCTATGTATAATTCTGGATTTAATTCTAGTTAATTTTTATTAACATAACTATGAGTATTTTTTAAAAAATACTAGTTTTTTTAAATTTTTGCTAATTAATTATAGATTAGATATATAGATTATAGGAAACATTTTATTGCAAACGATATTATTATTTTTGATAACATATTTTAATTAATATCATCTAATTATCTATTTTTCATAGATATAAAAACAACAGAATACAATTAATCAAATGATGGCCCAAAGTAAGAATAATATATCAAAACAATTTTTAGTTATTAATTAATGTAAATTTTAATCATATGAATGGCATAAATTTATTGTATATTATGCCAATGTAAACAATTGCCCTTGTGCATTGCAATTATTCAATTCACCGAATTATTTTCGAATTAAGTGTTTGAATTAACATATCTTATTTACTTTGCATATATAACTATGAGTGAACTTATTGTTTCGGAAGTTTGAAGGAAGCTTCTGAGATACACGCAAGACCGTGTTCAGCTGCACGCGATATCTGTTTCACAATTTTGAAACCTGAACCTTTCGATTCGAATTTCAAATTCTGATGACATAGATTAAATATTCAGTTTCAATAATCTGATTCTTTTGCTTGTGTCCTTTTTTTTGAAAAAAAAAGAACATCTAAAATTCATGTGTCTTATAAAAATTTTAGCAATTTTTCTCGGTGTTCCTCACACTTTATTGTAAAATTTAATCTTATTTCGATATAAAATTTGAACATTACACAAAAATATTTCAAGTAAAATTTGAACTTTAACTGTCCATCTTAAGTTACTGTATAAAACCTTAATATTATTTTTTGACATTATTAAAATACACTATTTCATAAAAAAAATGTGAGGAAATTTTAGGTACAGTTGTTGAAATATATAGTTGGTAAGCATTTGAAACTTGCAGAAAAATATAGAATAAAAATAGTCATACTCAGTTTATATAATACATTTTTAATTAAAGTTGAATTTTAAAATTATCAATACTTTGGTATCAATACTGATAACATAGCATGAATATGATTGTTTATTATAACATTAAACAAAAAGGAGTAATGATGGTATTGATAAATCTTGCTTTACTAAATAAAAATAAATATTTTATTTATAATAATGCTTATAAAAACTTGACAAAATTTTATGTAAATTAAATTTTAACACCAATTGAATTGGCATATAATTGTTTCTTTTATCATGAAACTTTGATTTTATTTAATTCTTCCAAGTGATATAAATCAACTTTTGCTGCCTGTGAATTTCATTATTTCCAACTCCTCAAAATTAAATTATAATAATTAGGGTCACTGAAATTGACGTCTAACGACCATACTTAGAAGTAAGTTATAAGTATTCTTATTTATAGCACCAATCAATGAAAACGCAATTCATTAAACATATGATTATCGATTTTGCAACTGAAAAATGAATACCTTTAGTTCCATCGCCCATACTTCAATGATTCTCCTCGTTTGAAATTCTTCCACTGCATCTGGTTTTAGCGAATACTCAAAGAAGCAAATTACGCGTTAAAACCTACGGAAAGAAAAATAAAAGATAATGATGCAAATTCAGAAAAAATATAACTGACAAATTTTCTCTTTAATCAATAATAGCCACCCTTCTCTTTTGGGGAGAGTCGACCGCAAACACCTACAAGCTAGCTCCAGGCAAGAAAGTAAAATAAATTGAAAGATAATGAATAGACACACTGGAGAAGTTTTCTCTGAAAGCAGAATTAATTAGTGAAATGGCAAACTATTGAAAAGACCGGAGGATGGGGAATATGGTGTGAAGATGGAATTCTTTTAAATTTTTTTAAGAAATAAATTATATTCTTTGTTTTTCCTTCACCAGAAATTTTTAATTGAGTTTATCGCTTTAATTTTTGCGCATTTAATCGAAATGTATTTAAGTAATGAATTAGAGTTCTGCGTATTATATAATAAATATATTTTATCACCTTCAATGTGTAGTTTATGAAAACATTTTTATGGCAATTTAAGTTATTAATTTAATTGATTCAGATGATTAAACAATTGAATATGAAATCCTAATAATTATTTGTAATTTTCTGTTGCTTTTATTTTAACAACATACACGCAAATCAATATTAAACATTCACACAAAAACGTTCATTTGATTTGACAGATTTTAATTTACATGTGGGATGCATATACAAATTACATGCATATTTTTAATTTTAAATTTACTTTCAAAACATTTATAAAATTAAAGAAATTTTGATGAAATTTCAGAGTTTTTAAGAAATAATTTTTAAATATGGATGTGAGACTAATGGAATATTTTAGAATATAAATACCTGAATTAGAAATCAACGTGTTTTGTAATCTATACAAAGATATCCGGACACTTAACATGAAAAGTCTATGACATATTTATAATATAGTACAAAAAATTTGGTGTATGTCAAAGGATGTATCAATAAGAAAAGGCATTTAACTTATCAAAACTTTCCATTCGGAATAATAAGTCCCAGGTGACAGTTTGATGTCAGCGACCCCTAATCATCAAATTTAAATTTTATAGCTTACAGGATAAATTCATTTAATTATGTCCTTGTGATCTCTTTCGAATGTATAGAAAGCTTATACATTATTTAATGAGTAAAGGTTTTGTCATTAATAAGTATGTAAAATAGTACAATACTAAAAAATGACGATTTTCTTTTTCTAAATTCTGAATCTCTTTTTTTCCTAAATTGTATTTATAAATAACCATGTCACGAAACATGGTTAAGTGCTTATCTCTGATTTTTGAAATATTGTCTGTATATTATGAAGCAGAATAAGAGAAAATTCATGAACAAAATCGTCATTTTAGAAGAGGTCGAAAATCTTTATTAAAAGGTTTTTCTGCAATTGGTTGTAAGAGGAATGATAATTACTTGAGAATTTTAAGATGTAAGTAGTATTCCGTGAATATCTGTGAATAAAAAATTATTTCCAAATAAAAATAAAATAAATTATGCTCTGATTTGACAGTGAATATATCTATTGTTTGGAATATGGGACACATCAAATAAGGAAGGTCTTAACACTAATGTATGAAACATTGCCACATTAGAAAACATTATAATTAGGAGTGTTAATTCTTTAAATAACTCTGTAAACACTTACAAATACAAATAAAAACATAAAAATTTTGAATTTTTTGCACTTATGTGACCATTGCAATATGGTAGAAGTATTCATGAGCTGCAAAGAATTTTTTAGACAAATTTTATATTACAGATTTCAGTAGTTTGGCTTATTCTGGTTCAGAAATTTGCTTTATTCATGTTTATGGTATGAAGATTAGTTAGATTGAGTATTTTTTGTCAAAGATTATGGAGCATTTCAAAAAGTGACAAAATAATATCCTCAGTATAAAAATCATAGATAACATTGCATTAAATATCATTTAATATCCATGTCCTATGAAACCTGTATTCTTGTATTCTTGAAATGGATTTCTTTCTTTGCAGGTCTTGAGATACAAGGAAAAGTATAATAAGAAATTGGAAAAAATAGCAGAGGTACTTCACAAAAATATGTTTGGAAAATTATTGTAATTGACGATGACATGAAAACGTGTTACCATTCTAAAAATTATCTTGAAAAAACAAAAAAAATCTAGATTTATTATTTATGAGGATGCACATTTCAAATAAATTTGGTTTTAAAATGTTTCAGTTTGTGGTAAATTTAGTGAATACTATATTTGTAATAAATTGAAAGGCTTACGAAGATCTGTGCAAATCGGTTTGATAAATGATAGATTGAAGTTAAATGTAAAATAATATTTTTCTGGCAAATAGTAGGGAAAGGAAAATATATTCATTCAACAATTAAATAAAAATAAATAATAAATAAAATTAAATAAAAATATAAATTATTTTAATGATAAAATGAGCACAATACTACTTCATAATGCAACAAAACCACTCTGTAGAAAAAAATAAAAAAAATATTTTTAGACCAATCTATTTATTTGGAGGAAAATATCTTGGATGTTATAAGCTAATGAACAAAATCATAGATAAAATAATCTACTAAATTTAGCAGTTTTAACAAGATAGTTCAACAATATCGTTAATGAATAATAAAATTTATTTGTCAACTTATCATGGCGATTCTAAATATTGCACGAAATGTAAAACCAATTAAATCAGACTTGAAAAATCAAGAGTTTTTTGCAGCTTTTTACTTATTTGGAAGTAAACACGCAAATTTAAATATATGTAAACACTTATTAATTGGAAATTAGTTTTATATCAAATTTTTGGTCCATTGTTTTGAGCTCTAACTGCAACAATTAAGATGTTTATTTCTGCAGAGATATCTGTCTACCATTACAGATATAAACATATGAAGTTCGTGTTTTGAATAAATTCCACACTATTACTAATATTTAATTGCTAATGAAATAAAGCAAATCTTTATTTTACAAATAGTACAATTAAAATAAAAAAACAATTCTAAATGAAGTGCTTAAAATTGGCAGTCAACAGTAAAATATAACTGACAAAAATTCGTATTTTAATGCAAATTATCAAGCAAACATTAACAATTACTCTTCTAGAGATTAAAAATAAACTATCTTCATTTTTTCAACTAAAATCTCTGAAAAACATGCCATGTTAAAACAGTTCTTTAAAATTAGGATTCTAAAAGTTAAAAATTTATACAACATGTGGATTTCGCACAAAGTGTATTGTTTCAGTCTCACAGACTTTAGATAAGCCATAGCATTCTTCTAATTAAGAGTTGCAAGTATATAATCCTTGACTACATTTGAGCTGTCTTGTTTCAGCAGAGTTTTATATTAGTAAAAAATTTGCAAATTATTTTGTACCAGCAAAACAACATTTTTTTAAAATATAAAAAATTATTTTAAATTTTGAGAATTTTGTTAGTAAATATGAATTTTTTTTTCCCTTTTGATGATTTAGAATTAGGATTTTGTATTCCATTTTTATGCAGCATGATTTTATTTTCTGTTCTATTATAAAGAAATTTTAATCTAGATATTTTGAATCACTTCATTTTGAAGTATTTTTTACTAATAATTTTATTATTTGATTAACGCCAGTAAATTAGAAAGAAATAGGAAAGACTAGCATAACAACGAAGAATGTCGAGAAAATCAAATTAAGCTTTTCAAAACACAATAATAATCATCCAGCATATTTATTTTGCATAAAATATTAGAACTAAATGTATACTTGCTTATTATATTGATTGTTGCCAAACATTAAAGCACGCCTCCCAAGGAGACATAGAGAGATACCAAGGGGAGCAGAAAGGGTTAGTATTTTATTTATATTTTTTATATCACTAAAGTGACAAACATACAAGAAAAAACATTAAAAGCATTTCTATGTAATGTTTAATTTTCACGCATAAAATTAGTGAAATTAAATATCATACTTATTCGTTTATTCTGCCAACCACTGTTTCAAAACTCGACGTCGTTAACCGCAGATTATACAAGCTTCGACAAGTCACAACATGAATCCCGACTGCAGCATCCACTTAATATTCAGCACTCAGAAAACAATTGTGTACCTACCGGACGCACTTGAGCATCTGTGAAATTCTTTCCAGCACATTTGCGACAAATTTGACGTTTCGATATGCATGTTTTGTTGAATAATCAGTTTGAGGGTTCAAAATTATTGGGTGGTCTCACTGTTATACGGGAAGTTTGTGCTTATAAACTTCAGTCACAATTTTTATTTAATTTACTATATTGGTGATAGAGCGGTGAAACGTTAATAAATCGGCCATTGTGACTGACTGGTTATTTGTTTAATTGTTATAGTTGCAAAAGTTCAGCGAAGAAAAGAAAGTGTTCCGAAGATTACATTAAATTTACTTACTTTCATAGAAAAAGACGAGTTACAATTGCCTCAGTGTGTGATATGAAGAAAAGTTTTAAGTAATCATAGAGTGAGGCCCAATCACCTTGAAAGCCATTTGAAGCAATAACATCCTACTCTGGTTTTGAACACGAAAGAGTTTTTTTCGTCTGAAACAGAATCACTCAAATTTATGAGATTGGATAAATCAAGAAATTATCACTCAGGTGTATAGCGGCATCTCAAAGCTTAATTTGACATTGCTTTTATAATAACAAAGCAAAAGAAACCTCATACTATCAGTGAAAAATTAGTAAAACCATGAGTAATAAAAGCTACGAAGATAGTTCTAGAAGAAGGTGCAGATTAAAAATTGAAATCTGTTTCTCTTTCTAACAACACAGTCATGTGTAGAATCAATAGCATTGTAGCAGAGATTAAGTCACAGATAATTAACAAAGTAAAATTAGTTAATAGTTTTTGTGTTGGTTAATATGTTGGTTACTTCGGTGGAGATATCATTGATGAAAAGATTTTATACTCCCAATCTTCGACAGCAGGTAATAAATCTGAAAATATATTAAATTCAATATTAAATTTTGTTGAAAAAATGAGTTTGATTGGAATAAGCTCATTGGACTTATCACAGATGGCGACCTGTAATGATAGATGTAGTATCGGGCTTAGATAATAACATCAAGGAAAAAAATTTCGCAATGGTTAGTACACATTGTGTTATTCATTCACATTGGAAAGCGTTGGCTCCCAAAACATTAACACAGGAATTACACCAGAGTTTGGAATCTACTATAAAGATTGCAAACTACATCAAGAACAGCGCTTTAAGTAGTTTTACTTTGGGAGGATCACCATTCTGATCATAAAGTCCTTATGTATCTTACAGAAATATGCTGGCTGTCCAAAAGCAACATGCTGGCTTGCCTTTATGAATTGAAAGAAAAGATAATTCTTTTCTTATAGTTCAAAGAAAAGCACGATTTGCTCACAATCTTCAAGGATGACTCATTTGGATGGAGATCAGTTTCAATGGAGGTTGGCTTATTTACGTGACATATTTGGTACCTTGAATGAGCTAAACTTGAAACTTGTAAACGGCACTGAAATAAGCAATTAAGATTATATTCATGTGTTTATAGCAAAGCTTCAACTTTGTAATCAAAAATTGTCTTCAAAAATGTTATATCTTTTTATCGGTTGTTGAAAGCAATTAAAAATAACAAACTGGGTGCAAATTAAAACGCTGACCTAAAATCTCATTTACAAACGTTGGAAGATTATCCAGACATTCATTCATAGTCAACAATATGGCACATTGTCGATGTGTTACAAATACCAGAAGTTCAGAAAGAATTTTTAGAAAGGAAGGCTAATTCATCCATGAAAGATGACTTCCATCTTTTAACATAGGAAAAATTTTGGATCAAAACATTGTTTGTTAATTCGAAACTTATCTCTCTTGTTATACGTATACAAGGTCCTTTTTCTTTAACTTACTTGTGTGAGACAGACACACATTTCTACTCTAGTTTTAATTAAAACTAAACAACGAAATCGTGTTGATAGCGAAATGTTGATAGCTCTAGCAAAAACAGAATCTAGAATCAACAAACTGGTACAGAACATACAATCTCAAGTGTCTCATTAGTAGTTACTCTTATGTTATTAATCTTTTTAGATAAAAACATTTATTACTTTAATTTAAACTTTTAAATTTGTTTATTAGAATTAAAATTAAACTCTCTTAAGTACACAATGAGAGTGTTTTTGTATTTATTGAAAAAGTAAAGGAGGAGGGCATGAAAACTTTATTAATAATCTGGGGAGCCTCAGCAAAGAAAAAGGTTGGGAAACCCTGATTCACAATATCGTTATTATACTGTAAGTACCTTTCTTTCATTGAAAGCTTTTACAGCTTTAGTCAAAATGTATTAGATAATCAGCAAATATAGTTAGTCTTATAATAATGTGATCTACTAAGAGATTTCAATTTTATAAAACTTAAAAATTTTTCTTATGCAGTTTTACCTACAGTTATAAATGGTTAATTTTGCTCAAATGTAACGAAACATTTAAATAAATTTATCTCTCCAATATATTATATACATTTGATCAAACAAAATTCTATCGTTGGAAAATCCCACCAAATTAATTTTGTTTGTGCTTCCAAGCTAAAAGCATTTCAAAATAATAGCAAATCACAATCGTTTTTACAATGAACATTGTGTAGTACATAATTTAATATCATTTAAATAGTTGGATTAGTGTGGGTTAGTTTATAATCCATTTTCATATTTTGCATACGAATGATCACTAGATTGAATCCACATTTAATTTGTTTGCAATTACTCCAAATAAACGACAATGTCCACAGTTAAATCTGAAACTGTATGCTGTTTAATCTAATAAATTTGCCCTTATTATTTAACGTAATTACAAAATTGATAATACGTTTGAAACATCGAGATCGTTACACTTAATTGATTGAATGACTTCTCTCGTGAGTCTATTTGAAGAGTGTTTCGTAAACAAATGACAAAGATAGGACACATTACATCAATGTGTTTATCTCTCGCTAATGAGATAATGGCGAACGGATTAACTTGTTCCCATGAATACCTGCTGTTATTATATATATTTGACTTCCTAAGCCATCAAATCCAAGTGTAATAAAGTGGAAGTTTTGATTTTATGTCAAACCACATACTGATTGACCAGTTGTGTTTGAAAGTGATTTAAATTATTCTGGATTGACGAATCAATCAAATTGAAAATGGCGTTGTTGCTTATCTCCAAGTGTCTGATGGAGTCGGACCAAATCTAGGAATCATTTGACGGAGAGGAAATCGATGACAAAGTGGGGCGAAGATGAAAACGGTAAATGAATGAAAAAAATGTTATATGATTGGAAGTAATATGGGATATATAACTTTTTTTTTTCAGAGTTCTTACAAATATGAAATTAAAATTTAACTTCCAATAAGAGGATACTCTCATTTATAATGAACAAATTTGAATATTTATCGGTAAAGAAGGTTATTTTTATTTCAATTATATACTTAAAAATACAATGAGAACATATAATAATGGCTCCTACGGCTACTATCAGATAACTGATCTTCACCAAGTGCAATATTAACCACGCCTCCCCCGACCACATTTTGGATTGTTTGGGGCTTTCTCGAGAAGATATGTATCTAAGACCATCACTCGTTTTAGATTTTTTAAGAATTAGTGGTGGCATCATAGATCTGGTCTAGCTTTGTGGACCAATTAGAGGTTTGAAACAACAACAACTTTTAGATGAGAATTCCGATAGTATTTCAACTGGATCCTTTGAGTGCATATATCATTAAAAATTATAATTGGAATAATTATTATTTATCATAACTCATTATGAAAGAGTAAGAAATAAGCTATTTCTATTTGTTCTTAAAAGATATTATTCGTGAATTTTAATTTTACTTAAATACATCTTAAATAAATAATATAATAAGACTTAAGTGTCATATTAACATGCAACAAACTAATTAATTTCTTAGGATGCTTTGTTTGTAATAAAGAAAAATTGCTAACTTTCATGAAAATTATTAAAAAAATCAATACACTTTCTTTTCCAGTTCTCGATTTTAAGAAATATTACTATACCTAGTGTACCTTAAAACATTAAAGTCATTTAAAAAATATTATTAATTATAATTTTTCCAAATATTAAGTTTCACTTAATAAAAATGCTTAGATTTTTGCTGATGAAAAGGCCTGAATTTTCTAAGAGATCATTCTATTAATGATTGCAGTTAATGCACAGGAAAATTGTCTTGGCGTCACTTTAATGACTTTGAATACAAGAAGTAATAACTGTTCGCCACATGATAATTATATTCCTGAGTTATTTCTTTTTGATCAAAATGTGTAACCATTATGTTTCATAATTACTCACCCATTATTAAAACTATTCTAATTAATATAATCATCCAATTTTTTGTAAAAAGAAATTCGCAGTGATTTAAAATAAATTATTTTATACATTTTAATTCTAGTTAGTGATACATTTTCTTGATTTTCGATTATTTCAAGGAATTTTCATTCTTCATAAATGTTCCCTTAAGAAAACCATTTTTCACAAATTACAATTTTAAGAAAGGGTTAATATTCATAAATTTTACTTTTTTACATTAGAAAATAAAACGTTTATCTTAACACTATATATCACTCATTTTAATAACGAAGAATGTGCAACCAGATGTATTAACATCAAAATATTTGGAACACATTTTAACTATAAATATTTTCTATATTTTCCTATAACATTTAATTTTCATTTTGATAATGCATGTAGTTAGATGGTAAATTTATCTGCAGTTTCATTTATTGAAGTTATATCGATATCACTATAAACTTATCGTATATTTATATTTTCCATGAATGGAACTGTACATTTTAAAATGTAAAAGTCGTACAAAAAATACATTCATCTTGAATTGATTAAAATCAACTGAAGGAATTAAAAAAATTATGTATAATGCAAAACTTTTTAAAGTTAATGCATAATCATTAGTTATTTAAATCAAAACAGATGAAGAAAAATATTATTAAAAATACCCTTAAACTAATAACTGCTGTTATTTTCAAATATTATTATTAATATCTTGTTTTCTAAATTTTCGCCCGATATATTTTTTTGAATTTTTACATATAATCCCCAATTCAGTTAAAATTCATTTGAAAAATCAATCTCTCAATCATATAGAATCTCAGAAACCTAAAAGCTTAAGAATAATGTCTTGTCTCCAACTAATTAGTTTTATAAATAAACAATGTCAAAAATCCAACAATTTTTAATAAAATATAATAAAATATTTATACCTATTAAAATTATATATTGCATGTAAAACATACATCATATTTTGCTCTACTCAAGTAAGAATTTTGAACATTGTGTCTATAGAATTGGTAAAATTGATTTTTCACTCTACTTAAAGAAACTGAACAAATTATCACTTGAATCAATCTAAAAGCATAATGCATTATATAAAAGTGTGAGCAATATCTGATGAATATAACGGATATATTAAATTCTTTATGTAAACTAGCATTTCTATAATAGAAAATAAATCATTTTTTCTGTTAACTAATTAACGAAGTATCTAATGTATTGAATGTCTTACATCAATTATTTTTTTTTTATTTCCAATGGCAGATTATAGACAGTTAATAAATAAAAAGGATAGAACAATATAACACAGAAAGATACTGCAACAGAGTCTATTAATCTAACATGTCTCTAGCTTCTCAATAGCGCTCAGTTAGAGACGTCTTACGACGTGCAGGGCAGTGAAGAAGATGCGTTGCGTCCATGACCTCACCAATGTTGCAAAGAGTGCAGACAGGAGAAGAAACTATACCAAATCTATTTAGATGTTTCCGCAGACAATCAATAGTGCCTAGGGGCAAGGCGGAATTCAGCCACCGCTCTATGTCTTGGGCTATTGCGCAGATTTAGGAGGGCATTCTTCCAAAATTTAAAAGCAATGCGGTTAGTAAGTTCTTCATGAGTTCTGGGCTTAAGAGTTCTTTTGACAAGATGCTTAATAGAACGGAAGGGCATAGCGCGTGTAGAAGTCGTACTGCGTAATTGAAGCACCCTTCTTTGCAAGGTAATCTGCATTTTCATTACGTGTGACTCCGCAATGGGCAGGGATCCACTGGAGGACAGTGGGCAGCTCAATTAAAAATAAATGTTAGTGTTAAAATTTAATTGTCATAAATACAAGGCAATTCGCAATACGTATTTCTGTTGTGAATAGACATATATCTTTGAAATTATTTAATCAAAAATTTATTTCAAATTCTTTAGATAAGGAGGGTATATTTCAAATTCTTTAGATTTGAAATATACCCTCCTTAAAAGTTAGTGTATTATACTTTACATAATAATATATTTTTGTTTCTAGTAATCATTTATTTTAATTAGGCATATGTTCCCCTGCACGAACAGAGTGTCATTAAATCTTTCAAGTAAGTATCCATCGGCTCATGGGCAGATATGTACCTGATGTAGAGAAAATTTTAATTAAAATCAGCACTTGATTATATTAGAAACTCATCAACAATCTTATACTATGCCTATCTAATTTAGCATCATTTAAGTATCCGAATTTTCTGATATAAGAAAATGCATTCTAAAGTCAAATTTTTGTACAGTGAAGAAAGTGCATATTATTTTCTGAAATGTTGAGTGCCAAGACACTTTTAAGATACAAATTTAGTGCCCAAATAAGATAGATGAAACACCATCAATATGCGTTTAGCATGTGTCCTAATCTAATAAAAGTATTCAAAATTATATTACTTACAATATCTAGCACTTTTGCTAAATTAAAGATACCCGTTACATTTTACAAAAGAAATACATCAAATTTTATAGAACAAATACAGCACATTTTATAGAAAAAATACAAAAATATAACAGAAGCAAATAAAATTACTTATTCCAATCATATGTCTGAACTTAAAATAAGTTTGGCTTTCAGATATAATATTGATGATTAGACGAAAGAAACATTCTCTGGACGTATAGCTTTAACAATCGACCAAATAACATAGAGAATAAAAAGTCCTTTTTGCAGAAAGTTCATACAGAGCTATAGAATATTTCAAAGGTAGATTATCATAATCGAATGTGTAACGACATCTAGCAAGCGTTAATTTAATCACAATTATTGTCTAAAAAATAATTAATTTAAATTTTGACCAGGTAAATATTATATATATATATATATATATATATATATATATATATATATATATATTATATATAAATATATATATAGATAGATAAGATAGATAGATAGATATAAGAAGCTACTAAAAAGCATGAGACATTAATTACCTGTAATTTTTTAAATTATTTTATATTTTGGCACTGAAAATCCAAATACGAGTATAATAAATAAAGTAGATTTTTTATTTTAATAACATCTGAGCATAATAATTACGATATTATAAACCATCATCAAAACAGCCCTTACATTGATAAAATATTAAAAAAACACAATAAATCAGTCTGAATGATAAACAAATATAAATAGATTAGTGAAAATATGAATAAGTGTAAATATAATCTTTAAGTTGAAGAAAATTAGTTCATTGAATTCAATATTGGTAACGAAATATTAATTTAAAAATGAAGTTTTTCAGTGAGTATTCAGCAATAATGTCCATCAAATGCTTCAAATCTCTCTATCAGTAACATTAAACATTATAAAAATATTCTTTTATTATAAGATTTATATATATTACATAAGATTACTTTTAGATTATAAAATCTAAAACTCAACCACATAATAACCATAAAACTTTTAAACATTTCCACCGTCAGATATATTGCCGAAATTCTTGAACTAGGTACTTGACTTGAGTTCTTTAACACAAATTTTAATATTCTCTATAACTTATTATTATCTTCATTATATTTTTTTCTTTAATTCAACAAATCAAAAAACAAATTTTTCATCTAACTTCAGTAAACTAAATAAGTTATTATGATCTCAATATTTTTCTCAAATAATTTAGGAGAATTAATTAGATATTCATTTTTCTCACTATTCATGAAAATTATAACACACACACACACATAATATATATATATATATATAATATATATATATATATATATATATATATATATATATATATATATATATATATATGTATGTATATATATATATATATATATATATATATATATATATATATATATATATATATATATATATATATATATATATATATATATATATATATATAATATATATATATATATATATATAAGAGATTAAAATAATATGCGAGAATTTCTCTATACACCGTTAAATGGATTGCTGTAGATTTAATTATTAATTATTTTGAAATATTATTATAAGAAATAAAAAATGAGATTATATCATATCCATTAGCAATTGTATTTTGTAACAAAAACACTATGTTTATGTAATTAAATTATTTCCTCTAGTATATTAAATTAAAATGTGCTTGTAAATTATAATCTGATAAGTGTTTGGTTAAACATTTGCCTTTTTAAATTTTAATTGATATACCAAGCTTTGTTCCTGTTGAAAACCAATACAGGATTACATATTGTTGTTGTTTCTTATCTCCAAGTTTCTGATGGAGTCAGACCAAATCTAGGAATCCGTTGAGTGAGAGGAAATCGATGACAAAGCGGGGAGAATTGTAGATTTCATCCCGTAGTATATTCATACAATACAGGATATGCTCGTGAGAAGCTTGGTGTCCATGACATTTAGGACAGACGGGGAAGGTCTTGTTACCCGCTACAAAAGCGAGGCATTTCAGATGGCCAGTGGCAAGATGTGCAAGGCAAGTACTGGATTTTCTATCACAGGAAAGAGCCAGAGAAAGTCTTTCTACCCTTGTAGCTTTCTACCTTGTCGGCTTTCTACCCTTGTAGAAGTGGTGAACCAAAGATACCTGCCAATCGGTTTTAATCTGGGCTTTTTCCAGGGAAAAGAGTCCTAGGTAGGTAAGTGCGGAAGAAGAAGGAACAGGATGATTTGAGCCATCCTTTGATAAAGTGTCTAATATTTCATTGTCTCCAATATAAACGTGAGACGGGATGCCTTGAAAATAGATTTTATGCCGAAGGGAGACAATTTTAAGCTTGTGTAGAATAGAAAGTGTTGTTTGGTCTCCCAAGCAGGTCCAATTTTGTAGATGTTGAATTGAACTACGGCTGACAGTTAATATCCAGACATCACTATAATTAGTTTCACTCATTATAGATTCCAATCCGATGTAGATGACTATTAGCTATTAGTTCACTGCGAAAGACCGAAACAAAGTCGGTATTATGTTGGCTAAGAGAGAGTTTGTCATGAGGAGTCTCGATGAAAATTCCGCTGCCAGTTCGGTGATTTATTTTGCTGCCATCAGTGTAGATTTTTATATCATTTGGTGGTATAATATTAATGGTTTCCAAGGCTAATTGTTTTAGCAATTCAAGTAAGCAATCCCTATTGATGACTGCCGTAGATAGTTCGTAATTGAAGTGAACATTGGGAAGAGCCTCGGCAGGGTTCAGACCACAGTGAAGGGCACGTGGTGCGACATTGTTCTCGATTAAGTGTAGTGAGTTAACCATAGTGAAGGGACTGTGCTTCTTTAATCTTTGGACGGAGTCCAGTTGCTTAGGTAACTTCACGTGAGATTGCCTTGGCCATAACTGTTGAGGTTATTGCAATATTTGACTACACAGGATTGTCTTCTAATATGGAGAAGTTGTAAGTCTTCTTCGAAGAGTAATATTTCTGAAGGACAGCTGCGTTTCAAGCCAGTAATGATGCGTGCAGCACTCAATTGGACTTTTCCTAATTTTTCTAAATTGGAATTAGAAGCACAACAATAGATTGGGAAGCCATATTCTAAAATGGGCCTAATGAGTGCTAGGTAGGTAGTTCTAATGGTAGTTGCATCCGCTTCCCAGACTCTACCAGCAATGTATTTCAAGATGCGTAGTCGTTTCCTGGCTTTGAAGGTAATGCATTCGATATGTTTGTTGCATGTAAATTCCGGGTCTAGAATGAATCCCAAGTATTTTGGATGTTTCCCGAAGTAAGATTCTGATGATTAAGTAACAAAGAAGGTTGGTAGTGATATAAGTGCTTATCTGTAGTAAAGAAGGTTGTAACTGATTTGGTTGGATTAAAACTCAACCTGAACTCCGCCGCAAACTCGGAAAGGGCCTCCAAGGAGCTGGTAATCCGAGATACTATATCAGGAATGGAGAGGATCACATATTAGATTATGTGAGTGACTCTCTAATAGAGATATCAGTAGTTAACTGTTTTCTTAACTCAAGTATTAAATCAACCGAGATTTATAATTTTTACTGAATTGGAAAGCTCTACTGATTACCCTCATTTTAGGATTTCTAAACTAAACGGTAAAAGAAAAGAATTTATTCATCAGATAGTCTCTAATCTATACATATTGAAATAGGAAAAACATAATTTCCCTTTTTAATAATTATTCACATTTTTATAATTGTATGTTATTTTTCTACTTTTCTCTAAACAATTTATCAATGTAATAAATTATAATATAAATTATATTAAATCGTTAACTTTTAATTTTTATAAGACTTTTTTCTAAAAGTTTTATTTTAAAAACTTACTTTAATAACTCTCAGAAAATTTAATTCTGAGAGTTATTCAAATATTTTGTGATTTCTTTCTAACATAACATTCCATTTCATTCCCCTCAAAGTTTTTTTTTACAAAAATTTACTCCCAAAGTATTATCAGTATTTAACTATGATTGTAAATATTTATTGTTACATTGATATTATTTAATTCTACGAAAAAAAAAACAAGTATAGTAGAAGAAAATTCATCCTTCATATTAAAGTAATTTACAATTACAATTTTAAATATAAAATAATACATAGATGGGAGCACTGAATTTAAAAGTCATTGAAACAGTTATTTCCTGTTTTGAATATTTTAAATCACTTACATACCATCAAAAATATTTTAGTTTTCTATTATGCTATTATTATGAAGTAACTGTGACGTTTATGTTGCAAACTTATTCAGTTTTATAAGCACAAAATGTTGAGTCAGACTAAAATTTTCTCTTAATTATAACATTCGAGTTTCAAATATTTATTTTTTCTATTGCAGTTTGTCTGACAAATGAACGTGTGAAACTCTGATTAGTTACAATAAATAGTGAATTTAACATTTAACTACATCAAAAAATATCAGATATATAAAATGAAAAAAAAATTAATGAAAAATAAACAGATATAAATTTTTGTACCTTTTATTCAATAATTGTCATCTTTATTATGGTAATTTATTCAACAATGCTGCGGAAGTTATGTACTTAATTGAATAAAAATGTAGTCTTCCATTTCCTACAAAATAAATGAGTCGTTTCTATGAAATAAAAATTCCTTCTTTTCTGAATATACTTAAAAACGCTCATTTATTTAGTTCTTTATTTGGATTATTTGAGAATGTAATATGTGTCAATAAAATATTTCATTCTTCTCCTTCAACAGCCTTCTGCAAAATCAATTCAGTTTAAGTGAGAAATCATTGCCGCGCATCTGATTCAATAAAGACCTACAAAGACGTGTCGAAGCTTCCTCATAAATATCTGCATAATATTTCTTCACATGGGTTAACTGGAATGTGCATTCTTATCTTTCAGAAACGCGCTAACAGACCTCCGTGAGTAACGAAAATTGGAAGTGACAGTAGCACGCATAAGGATCCTAATGAATATAAATAGCTTTTGAATGGGTTCGCTGGGAGTCAAAAGGCTTTTGAATCTGCTTTGTTGCCAGATCCTTAGAAACTGTGATATTCAATGGGATATAATGGTTATTTAATGGGATATTTTGAGTCCACTTTTGTCTCGAGCGTAGTTGTGAAACTTGGCGTTTAATTGTTGATATGTTTCAAGATACTGTCAATGGATATAGTATGGTAGTTTATAAAATTTATGAGTCAGCCTTCTGTAGTAGCTGAAGCAAAACATTTATTTAATGTTTTAAATTTTCAAACATGTTACGTTGCATGCATGTTGGAATAAATGGGGTACTAAGAAAATTAATGATTTGTATGTTTCTCTAAATATGTTCATAAATTATAATTTTGACTGGAAATTTCATTATACTAAAATATTTTTATATGATATCATAACAATTTTTACAAAATTTAATACTGCTTTGTTGCAAATATATCAATTTCGTGTCAACATATCATTAATATGTATATGTATTATGGTAAAGTATCAAAATCATGTATTAAAATATGTGTTTCTCTAGTTTGGATTATAACAGAAAATGTGACTCAAGTAAGTATTCTTTAATTAATTTTTAGGAAAAATATTACAAGATTATAATAAACTTTAACTGTTACAATGTAATGTTGGGAAAACATTGTTTTGCACTTAATAGAGTGTGATTGTAGACTATTTAAATGGATCAAAAACAAAAACAAAATCATTAATAAATGTTACCTTTACACACAACTAAATTAATATTAATTGTTCTTAAATCTCCATCTGGGAAATGTATGATTTATTATTAACATAAGAAAGAATGTGGTACAATATGAATTAAACTCATTAACCAGGAAATAATAGAAATAGATATGTATCGATAAATAAATTAGTACAGTAAAAAATGTGGTCATGTATTTTTCTGCTGTAACATACTACTATCAAATTTCGAACTATACATTTCATTACTCTTTCTAATACATAAGAAATTAAATGATCCCTTTTTAAACGATGCACAGACCTAGTAGCCAATTGGTTAGCACTATTATAATCGCTTCAGCAGCTCATGGGTTTAAATTCTACCTCCAGCTAGTATTTGTTTGAAATATACTTTAAACTGTAGGTCCTGGTCAAATTAGCAATCGCATGCGGAAAATGACCACTGATAGACAATCAAATCAAACCAAACTATTTTAAATGATGCCGATAATGTGAATAAAAGTAGTTCCAGTTACATATTTTATGGCATGCTCTTGGTGACAAACTTGTTCAGCATTGTCGAATAAATGATAACAACTTCATTTTGTATACATGATTCATGTTTCGTCTTAAAATTCCATTATGGCATTTCGGTATGAAATTTTTTTTTTATTCACAGAAGGACAAGTAGCAATTTTGACATTGATGATGCTTCAATAACAATTAAATTCATAATTGTTCAACTGACATTATATACAACTTCATGTACAAATAATTGCAGATAGTTGCCGCCTTTCAAATGGTTCCATTTCTATTATGAATTTCAGGTCTTGTAGTGATTTCTGAAAAGATATATGGACAACAAATCAGTATATTTAGCTTTTAAGGGTAAAGGTTATTATCACATTGCACAACTTCCATTGTAACTTTTATAAACCAGTATTATTTCTCATTTTACTGTCCGTAAAGAGTAAAATGTAGAAAAAAATATTTTTAAGAAACTACTAATGTCAGTCAACAATATCACGAAAACAAGGTAAGTTATGAGAAACCTACAACACGTAATATAAGGTTTATAAAAGTGAATCAAGGTTTAAAATGTGTTTGTAGACATTTCTTTTCCTTTACAAAAAATACATTCATATTATTAAGATACATGTACACAACAAATAAATACAGTTTAAGTTTTTAAAACTATTTTTGAAATCGTTTTTTTTATACCTAATGCTCTCATTAAAAAAGAATTACACATGTTACCTTTTCTTAAAATGTTATTGTGGGAAACGAAATAAAACAAGCTTCTATTTAATTTTTGTAACGCCGTCAAAATTGACCTGTTTCATACGCATATGGAAGCTGACCAATCTAAGAGAAAAGTTACGAATTTTGAGATTATACAGTTAACCAGTATAAATACAATAAAATAATCAAATTTTAATGAACCGAAATGATGATGTAATATAGGGGGAAATCAAATCAGATGTTGGATAATGAATTAGATACTCACTTCAAATGAATTAAAAAATAGCAATAAGGAAACTCAAAAAAATTGATAAAACAATTTTATTTGAAATAGACCAAAAATTACAATTAAAAATTTTCTGTACTTCACTAGAACTTGGAGAAAACTTATCAGACTATACTACCATTTAGTATCTTCAAAACGGTTAATCATATATTAAATTATGATACAATTTATGCTCAATTATGTTCCTGGAATAAAAATTTGTTAGTGATAAAGTATACTAGCATAGAAATAATTCATTATCAATAATTTAATATGATACTATAACATGATTACATGCATAAATCTTATAATAAAATACTTTATAAATATTATTTATTATAAAAATTTTGTGAGCTAAGGAAGAAAGAATGTATAAGCAATTTTATCTTTAATTTTTTATAAACTACTTAAATTTTCACAAAAATGATTATTTGTAATAATAATAATAATAATAATAATAATATATATATATATATATATATATATATATATATATATATATATATATATATATATATATATATATATATATATATACACATACATACATACACATTTCATATGATAATTTAAAAATTCAAACATTCCATTTTAAAAGACTGCTTTCAAGCAAGATATTCATAGTATTCCTGAAAATAGTATTCAGTGCGCTATTTTTCAATGTCAACACACATAAAAGAAACTGCGAACACAAACATGCCCCGTAGTAACCTAGTGGTTAAGGTATCGGCTTTCCGTCCTGAAGGGTAGGGTTTGATTCCCAAAATCACCAAAGACCTATCGAGTGCATGCGATATACGTGCTTGTGAAATCTGTGAAACAGAAAGTTCTTTGATTGATTGTTGAGAAGTTACCAATGGTGTGATGGTCTGAAGAAATTTCCTTCCTCCTTCAGATGAATGTCAAAATTTTAGGAGTTGATCCGCTGGTGGTACAATATATTGGAGGACTTAACAGCAAAGTCATACTTTTCACCTTTGTGGTTCTCTGGTTAAACGTAAGATGCACCCTACTGATTTAAATCCGCATGGCCAACAACATAGCGAGTTTGGCTGGTCAAAGAGTCATAAGTAATAACAAAAACAACAACGTGCACAAACAAAGAGAATATAATTATTTATATTACATTCCTTGCGCTTGAGAAATTGTGATCAATTTTGGAGTCTTAGGTTTAAGTGCTTATAGCTCACATGAATGTGTGCCTGTGTTTGTGATCGAATGATTTATTTTACTTATTGATTCAATGAAGAGAAATATTTTAATGTAGTTAAATATTCGTAATTTAAAATCAAGGATCAAGCAAAAGGCACCCAAGACTCTTATAGTTTTAAAATGGAATACATAAATTTATGAAAAATTAATAATACCAAGTATTTATTATATATTTTGAGTTATTAGTACCATTATATTTGAGACATTAAATGTAATATTTCATATATTTTAATCTAATGAATTAATCAACAACTTTATATCAAAGTAAAATTCAGTGAGGGCATATTTCTCACAGTGATTACCTGCCTTCTAAAATATATGTATATATTACCAAATTTTTCTCCGGAAGATTTGAAGGAAGATTTCATCAAGATTTTTTTCTACTAAACTTAAATCACAAATTGTGTTTCATATTAAAATTTCATTTTTAATTATTTTATGTCTTAAATAGTTATCTTTTGAACTCATTATATTTTTGAGGAATTATCAAGGAAGTAGGCTCATTTTAAGGACAAAGGTGTAGGATTATTTAGTAATTTTAAAATTATGCAAGACTGCTTCAGATAGAGAAAAAAATTGTAAAATATATTGGATCTAACTTTCTTCCACATTTCAAGGTTGGTTTTTTAAAATTAAAACTTTCGTTTTGTGTAACCTGGTATTAGTTTTCGTATTTCTCAACATACCTTCAATAGAAATTCAGTGAAAAAAATATAAAAGGACTTCCAACTTCAACATTAATCAACTTCAAAAATAAAAGGAACATTTCGACATTTTCTTCTTTATTCGATTTACTTTCGGTTGATTTATCTGAAATACCACATTCCGTGTGCAAGCCCGCGTTATGCTTGTAGTTTAACAAATTGTATACATCGTTACTTTTTGAAATATATTTTTTCCGAAACATATCTCCCACATGTTCGAATTCAAGCCCGTGTTTCGCACATTGAGGCTGTGCTTATTAGTTGTCTACAAATATTTTGGCATATTATTAAGAAATTGGTACTGTAAAATATTTTTGATTCGATTTAGGTTACATATTTGACATGCTATTTCAAATTAATTTTAATGTTTCATTTTAAGGTGTTTTTTCGATACCATAGAAAAGGTGAAATGTATTTATATCTGCCATGTATTAAACATTTAGAAATATTTATAAAATATATTTTTAACAAATATGGTTGTAAAATAAAAATGATGATTATAATTAGTAAAAAAATACAAAATAAGTAAAAAATTATTTCAGATTAATAATTATCAAATAAAAACCTGGAAGTCGAGGAAGTATAAAATAACCGGAAAATATTTACTAATTTTAAACAGGTTAAATCAGTATACTTTCAGCTACAGAAAAGATTTTAACTATGTTGGTAACTACTTGTTAAATGAAATATAAAAATTACATTAGAATTAAAAAGAGATCCAAGGAAACCTAAAATAGGAAGGATCTTAAATTATTTTATAGGAATGAAATTTGGCATCCATGTTTTATAGCTAATATGAGAAAGAAAGTATTACATAAAAAAAAGATTGTATAATAGATAGTAAGCAACTAACAGTAAAGGGAAAAAATAACTCATAAATATATTCTGACGAAATCTTATAGTTTTTACATTGTATTAAAGTACAACATAAAAAGTTATTTTTTTTATTTTTTTATAAGTAACAGTTTTTTGTTGAATCTGATCGTTAATAAATAATATGAATTTCTAAGATTATAAGCGATAATGTCATCGATGTAAGATACAATATAAGTTGAATCGTTAGAGTTCTGATTAACGATAATTGTGTTTGTTTCTTGACTTAGAAATAAATTTCTAGCATCCACTTTAAATTTTGGTTCTTCATCCATGTTTATCTTCTCTTGAGAAATTCCTGTAGACTAAAAAAAACATAAAAAATATTTAATTGCAGCTTTGAAATAATATAAAAGAATATGAAATATAAAATATTTAATAATAATTTAAGGTATTAGCAGTATCTTAATTCAAAAATTAAATGCATCATTGCCCTTAAATTTAAATCGAAAGAAATTATCAACGTGTTTCATTTCAAAGTAAATTTAAAAACTTTGCCATTAATATTTATCATATTACCGATATTATTTTCCTATCAAATAAATAATCTAATCAATAATTCTATATTTTATTATATTTAAGTTGATAGTTCCTTAAACATATTAGCTTTGAACCCTGGACCATAAGACTGAACCACAAATCTAAACATTTATGACAACAAACACTATATTTTTTTTATAGGTAATATGTCACAAATAAACATATATTCCTTAGCATTAAATTATTTTAAAAGTGCAGAAGCTTATATCTTTTTATTAACATATATATATACCTATACATAAAAGCATTTATTGCTATAAATATTGTGTTTTCTCTCTCTCTCTCGATCTTTATATGTATATATATATATATATATATATATATATATATATATATATATATATATATATGTATATATATATATATATATAAAACAAATCTTTTAAAATTATTAATAGCAAAAATATTTTCTGACATAACAGTAAATATTTGTCCTTAATTCATATTTTTCAAAATTAAGGAACATTTTCCGGAAATAGAAAAGAGTTAATAAATAAGATTTTTCAATTTGTGGACGTGATTTAATATAAAAATATCTTAATTAGTAAGAAAATAACACCAGATCATGCACAAGTATTATTCAAATAGAAAAAGACTGAAAAAAAAAAGGTCAAATAAAATATATGAAGTTTATTTCCACTTGTATTTTCTTTTGAATATAAATAAGTTTTTTTTTTTTTTTTTTTTTTTTTTTTTTTTTTTTTAAAGAAATATTCATGTTAAACTATAAAAAGAGTAGAAGTAGAGCTGGTTAAAAGTCCTCAGAATATTCGATTTAGCGTTAACGCAAAAAAGAGGATTTTAAAAGAAGGTAAATCCTTTTAAACTTTTCACCAACTGATTTACTGTCAAATATCCTTGAATCCATCCTAATTTTTTTTTTTTTTTTTTTTTTTTTTTTTTTTTCCTTTTCAAAATGTGAGCTGAATTACAAGGTATCCAACTATCTGATTTTATTACTTTCCTTTTGAAACAGATATTTTTTGAAAGGAAATGGAAAAATCAAATAGTAGAGAATAAAAATCCATTCACACAGTAATACTGAAATGATTCGCTGATCAACTTGTGTTCTGAAAAGAAAAATCAATCAAATTAAATTGTATTAAGGATTCTTTTGTGTGGTAAAATAAGTTAAAGATATTTTATTTATAGTAATCACGTTAAAACTAATTATATTTAATTTAATCAAAACAGAAGAAGCATTATTGACATGTTATGGCTTATTTAAAGATTATTTATATCCCAAAATTTGTCCATACAAACACTCACACAATGCCTTATTAACACGGCTAAAATATTTTAAACTCACTGGATGAAATAAATCAATATTGTATAAATTTAATATTTAATAATTTTTGGAATGTCACAAATTAAAAGGTAAATTAATATAATTGTCTTTTTATTTGTAAAATTATTATTTTACAAAAAGTCTGTAAATGGTATTAACACCAACCATTAAAATATAACATAAAGTAATAATCAAGAGCACGAATATCAATTGTTTATTTCATTTTAAAAGAAAAGGAATTTCAAACTCTCTCTTGCAATAAATTTACATTACTGCAAAAATTATTCACAGTTGTTGTAATTTGATATAATAAAATTTCCTTACACACACACACATATATATATATATATATATGTGTGTGTGTGTGTGTGTGTGTGTGTGTGTGTGTGTGTGTGTGTGTGTGTGTGTGTGTGTGTGTGTGTGTGTGTGTGTGTGTGTGTGTGTGTATATAATTCGATATATAAATTATTTTTATTATCAATTAAAAATATTGATGAATTTTGCAAAGTACAAAGAGTTTCAGTCCTACAAAGTAATGTATTTTTCCAATTTTCGCACAAGGTTATATTTAATTCAGTTTGCTTGTATCCTCTACTCTCGTTACTTACATACAACTGATTTTTTTCAGAATGAATTTGTAGCCTCAGTTTAATTATATGGCACTTCAAATATTCATGGAAGAAATTGCAAGAGCTGGAAATAGAATTGACAAACTATACAGTTGAGATTCAAAATGGTTACCATTCAACATTCAATTGGATTCATTTAATTGAAAACTAAAAACACTGTAAGAGCAATGTATATAAGCGATTTCAATTAAAAAGCGCTTTACAGAAAATGAAAAATTGAAGTGATTTTTCTCTAGTATATAAAATCACAGAATGCATAAATGCATTAGTTAAATTCATAAGTTAGTTATCCTAACATCATTTTCCATATAAGTGAAAGAAAATTGATGACTGCTAAGAATGTATTAATAGTAAAGGTTTAATTCTTGCACATTTTTCATTCTGTGCATGAAAAATAGGCATATATATATATATATATATATATATATATATATATATATATATATATATATATATGTAACAGGTATTATAGAAATTTTTGAAAAACTTTATTTAGTCATAATCGTAGTATATCACAGTGTTAAATTTCATTGTTTTACCAAAAGTTCGATTCAGAATTATAAAAAATAATCTGATGTATCTGATTAAGCAAATGTTATAGCCTAAATTTAATAAAATACTTACATTAAATTGAATCTAGCACAAACATTTAAAATTTATGCAATAGCAGCACTGAGAATGATCTGCATTCTATTTGTGTAATGCATATGTTTATGCTTCATAAAAACTCTGAGATATATGTCTTACATACTTTCCTATTCTTCAAATAAATATGTATTCTTTTCAAAACATTGCAGCAAAAACATTCTTCAAACAAACCATTGCATTGTACTTTTAACCCGCATTTTTTTCTATCAATTTTAATAAATCGGGAACTTTTGATCGAAAACAACGAAACAACTAATACATTTTATCTTGTATGGAACAAGTTGCTCCTTTTAAACAAAATTGCTACGGCTCGGCATTCATGAATAAATTCAAGAGAAATACCATTTTCAAATACCATTTTCTTGAAAAAAGATTTATTTTATCATTTTACGTAAACATGAATCAGATTTTAGAGCCAGAATTTTGTAGTTTAAGAATAATTCAAAATGCTACATTGCGAAAGCTTAGATATTAAACATTAAGTTTTATTGCAATTGTCTTATAGAAGGTTTTATTAAGAAATTGTATAAATATGAAACAAAGATATTTTACAAAACAGTTTGAAACAGATAAAGTAGCATTTTACCCTAATAAGTAACACATTTTAACTTAATAAGATATTCAAATTTTTATATTGATGAATTATTTTCACATGCATCAAAATAATATGTTTATATTTATTGGCACGTTAAATGCATTGACACGTTCTACTTTTTAAATTACTTTACTAAAATTCTGATTTCAATACATCTTTATAATCTTGATGCATTAATAACTAACTTGAAACCTGCTATTTTGTTATAAAACATAAAAAAAGGAATTAACCAAGATAAATTTGTGTTGTCTGTTGTTTTATAATATAATTTGTTTAACAAATTAAACTAGATTTCATAAATACTTTTGATTAAAATAATGTATGTACATCAATTAAGTAAATCATTTTACACAATTTCTATGTGTGTTTTTTAGAAGCTTGATATATGAGAATATATAGAGAAATATGCAATAATACAAGTAATTTGTTCATAGAATTTTCTAATTAATGTTAATTATGTTATATTCATTATGAAAGAGAAAATATTATTAATGCATATAAATATAATCAAAGAGAAACAAAGTAAGTGCATTAGGATTTATCAGAATATATTTTTGTTTGCATTTTTGACTGCGTAGTACAAATGGATTGTGAAAAATGACAAAAATAGCATAATAAAAATAAATACAGAAATAAATTTACTTTTGAGGTTTATTGTTCATGTTAATAATTCTATTTACCATTAGTGTTGATACATCATTTTTTTCCAAAAATGCTTACAATAATAACAAAATAGTAGTAAAGAATTCTTATTACTTTCAGGAAAATATTTCATTATAAAATGGTAAAAATTTAAATTAATATAATATTTTTTGCTAGATGAAATGTAGAACAATTAGGCATTCAGTATTACACAATGTAACACATAAAATCCATTGAAAAACATGGGACTCATTTTTTACCTTCAAAAAGACTATTCATAAAACATTCGTTGACTAGAAATGTAATGTAAATACATAAATACATACATATATAATATATATATAGATATATATATATGTGTGTGTGTGTATATATATATATAGACATTATTATTAAAATTTTCTCATAGAACAGTGTTTTGTGGTTTAGCAACAAACGTTCTAGAATTACAACGAAATGCTGCTTACGAAACGGCATTGCAAAATTAATTTAATGAAGAATCATATTCCGTCAAAATCTACACAGTTTAAAGCAACATTAACATATTTATATGACTACACACACATAAAACTTTCAAACTACTTTACAAACTAACGTCAAACAATTCTGTAAAAAAAAAAATAACAAATTACTGTTTTTGTCATTCATTTTCTGGCAGCATGGTTCTCATTTTAAGCTGTGTTTCCACCGTCGCTATGTTTTATAAATATAATAACATAGCAACTACTTAAAAACTTTATTCTTTCACAAGTAAATTTTCTATTAAGGAAGCTGTCACACATATTTTTCACGTTAGCGAATAGTTAATAGGAGATTTGAATACATAAATAAGACAATGGTGTCTAACCAATTTTACTTTTAATTTAAAAGATGATGAAGTAATAAATTAGAAATAGCGTATGAAAGGAAATCCAACTAGCAGTTTGAAAGAAAATGAAAATTTAATATTTTATAAATGCAGTTTATAGTACTCGTACATTAATGACTTATCTTATTTTGCTGTGCATTTGTCTTAATTTAATCTTATTAAAATGAATGGACATCTATGGACACACTTTGACGGTATTGATTTTACAGGAAAGGTTTTCAATATACATAGAATAACATTTTATGGAAAATATCTGGGTTCTCTAAACATTTTTTACAACAGTATATTGTTTTGAAAAGAAATTTTAGTTTTTCATTAATTTATTTCATTATGACACACATGTTATGTTTAATACATAAATAAAACAATATGAACATTGTCTTCTTTACAAAACGACTTATATTTTTTTTATTAATAAAATTATATACTTTTAAGATTCTTGTTATCTGCGTCTGACTTATCTTAAGCAACATTTTACATAACGTTTTTACTATACAGGCAATTACTGTGGCTGTAATGTTCTCATTGCACATATATAATATTTTCAATACGTCATCATAGTATATAATTTTTCTCTATAATCGGGGATATTTTATTTTCATGGAAGTTTTGCCGACATTTACTCATTCTGTGATAAATCTGCTCACCCTTTTCAAAAGTGTTTTCTAAATTGTGCTTTGTGATATTAGTAAATATATTTAATTTTTTAAAAGAATAATGCTTTTAATAATTATTTTGTTTCCATGGAAACTTTAAAACCATTTTCATACTCATAAGAAATATATTTATATACAAGTCTCTAAAATATTTATTGTAAAAGTATTCTAGATTATAAGAAATATTTTATATAAAAAAGTATTAAGATTAAACTTATATGTAATTTGATTACCTTTTAAATAATTATCATTCTTAATGTTCATTGAAATTATTAATTTTTGTTTTATTTAATATAGAGCTCAATTATAATAGTTTCAGCCTGAAAAATAAATAACATTGAGGGAGTTAAGTCACATTAAAATTTATTTAAAATTATACTATCATCTAATATATTCATTTGAGTAATTAAATATTTTTGGTTTTGTAAAAAATAGATCTAAATTTCCTTAGTTATATAAGTTAAATTGCATATATATAAATTTACTTTTCACTTATATGCAGTTAACTAACATTATGCAGTTTGTATTTTAAAGAAAAGATTTACAATATTTAAACACATATGGCGAAACAGAATTAATTTCTTTTGAAATGTTTTAACTAAAATTTGATTTAAAAAGACTTTTTTATTTGTCTAAGTCACATTCACATAATTTTCTATTGTTGTGAAGCATTTCATCTTGGAACTAATTTTGAAAATATCATTCAGTTAAAAGTAACTTTATTCGAAATATCCAGTTTCGCTGTGAGGTGAATCTGAGAGAAGTAAACGCTTTTTTTCCTACTTCCATTCTATGAAAGTATTGAGATATTTTATAATATCGAATAATGAGTAAGAAACTTGTGATGATTTTTGTGGTGATAAAAAGGCTTTAAAATTAACTATGAATTAATTGGAATCGGTATTGCATTTGAGAAATATTTTATCTACTACGAATCAAAATTGTTCAGTAATACAAATTCTATATAATATGATAAATATAAAACTCATGAGAGCATAGTTTAAGTAATGAATCTCAGGAAATATCTCAGTACGCAGGCGCAAAAAATTTTTACACAATAATAAATTTTTGAAGAATTTTTTATCACTTATTTTCAATCACTTTGAAGTAACGTGTAATAAGTTTATACATTATAGTAGAGAAATAGCAAAATCAAGTAAATAAAAAAAATCTATTAAATGTTATTTGATTTAGTTCACTTAAAGATATCGCAAGTTTAAATAATAATTCTTCACGTTATTACACTGGAAATTTGAAAACTTTGGTTAAAAATGTGCAATATCATCAGATTTGCGATTAGTTTTGATTTTACTCACTAGCATCAAAATAAACCTCAAATCTGAAATTATTGCTAATTTGTGAGTTTTTATAAACTTGTGAGTTGTAAATGATATTAGAAATTCGTTTTTCAAAAACTTTACATTGCAATTTGATGGCATGCAAATACTATTTTTTTCCAGATGCCTCATTTTCAAGTAAAGAATGTGAAACCAAATACAATTTATGATGAGAGCAAATGAGGAAACTCGTGCTCCAGATTTACAAAAATATTTCAATACTATAATTTTTTTCATCTGATTTGAGGGAACATAAATTACAATGAAATTAATGATTAATAAATCCTATTCACGTAGAATATGTTTTATTGAAAAACATTTTTTGGTTATTGAACAAAATACCTGAAATGTATCGATAATAGAAATAAAAATAAGTAACACTGTCTTTTGGGGATTTCAACCACTGACACACAAAGAAACACTTGAAACAATTTTTATATCATAAAATAAATAGTTACAGAATGATGAAAAAGTTTGCCTGTATCTTTTACTTAAAAATTAACTGTTTTTTAAAAAGATAACCTACAGAATTTAACTTTTCAGATTGATTTTGATAATTAATATTGTAGAAAATGTCAATTTTTTCTTTATGTAATAATTCCGGTTCTATTCTTGATGTTTACTTATAATGTAAAGATAAAGTTTACCGCACCATGTCCAAATCACACCACTCCAGTAGCTAAATAGCTTGAAAAATATAGTTAAAAAATTTAAATAAATGTATGAAAATAATGCAAGTTAGTGCGATGTATATCTAAATGATCTCAATTCACTTGCAAACTTCAGTGGAACTTCAACTGTAAAGTCAATGTATTTAAAAATGAATGATCATCTTTTTAATAATTTCTTAGTTAATTAGTTCTTGTTTAAATAAGCCATTACATATTCCAACTCTTTTTATTAATTAAAAATTAAAATGTTTATGGATAGGTCTAATTTATTTGCGCAAGCTTATAAATCCGTTTTCCAAAAAATATATGAGCAAAGTTAATTACAAAATATTCCTTAAAAAGTAATAATATTCTTTTAAAGAAGCGAAATTGCTTAAAAACAAGAATTAAGTAATATGGAATTCAACTTTTTATAACATTTAAAGAATTAATCTAATATATATCGTAGAATATGTTGTTCGTAAGTACAAAAAATATGTACTGACAATTTTTCTTAATACAACAAAAAATTTAATATAATATTTTCCGAGAAATATAATGAAACTTTAAATTTTTGAATTCTAGCCCAAATAAGAGTATTTTGCAAATTTATTTACCTCCCTAAAAAGGATGTGATAAGATGTTTATTAAAGTTTGGTAAAATAATTCTTATAATTTTAAAGGACCTATTAGTTTCGTTTGGAAAAAAATACTAGTTAATAATTCGTCAATAGGTATGCATTTGATAAAACTAAAAACTGATTGTACACTAGAGTTTTTTCAGAAAAGATAAGATCTTGACGTGCTTCTGTCCATCATAGTTGCAAGGGAAAACAATTTGCACCATCCAATGGGTCCCTGAACATGTTAACATCGAGGGAAATGAACAGGCGGACTCTCTCGCCAAGGAGGCTAGAAATATCAATTCCCCTCCCACCACTACCACTTGCTTCCATGCAAACGCCGTTGCATGGCATCAGCTCTGTGGGGGACTAAGGAAAATGGTGCCTACCGGAGCTTAATCCTGACCGTGGTATTACCTCTACCATCAGCAGAATTCAGACTGGATACATGAGGGGTATGAAAATCATGCCCGACGAATCTAGAACTTACACAGAATGCAGGCACTTCACAGGAGTTTCACTAGATCCGAGACATCTCTTCAACTGCATCTCTGTTGCCTCGACCCTCTTCAGCATCGACCACAACTGTTAGCAGGACACCCTCTTTACCAAAAAAGCTGAAGATGTGGCCAGGGCAGTGCTCCATGCCATTGGTCTCAAATGACTTGTCTGTTTTTATCTTTTCTTTTCTTTTTTTTTTCTTTGCACTTGTCACACGAGAACAACAACGAAAAAACTGATTTTATTTTTCTTCCTTATTAATTTGAAAACTACAGTATCGATCAAACCTTTTCTCAATGCTGTACACTAGATTTTTTTTTATTTTTCAGAAATATAATGACTTGAACTAATGACATCTGTAAATGGTGATACACCTAGGTGTGTGCCATAGCGACCCTGAAGGTAGAAGACATCTATAATTTAAAAACAAGGACTAAAGAGAAGACCCAGTCTTGGCCTACATCCCATGAGGTATTACATATCTTTGAAAGTAATTTGCTGTTACTTTTTATAATAAGCAGATTTTGCAAAAGTATAGAATTAAATTTTCCAATGTCACAACTGTATCCGGCAAGAATTGATAATTTTCAACATGTTAATTATATCATTGTTTATACTTTAATGCATGGAAAAACACAAGTATAGTCGAAATGCAATACTAATAATACTATTATATATACCCAGTTATTTTGTATTACAGTTTAATAGCTGTGCACAAATTGCCAAATATTAATCATCTATTAGATCAAACTATTATTCAGTTGACATTAATTTCGCTTTTATCATACGTTCTCTACCGTAAAATTTCATGTTACTCAAAATTTAGTTTATTATTGTTCGTGCAACTCAACCTTAATCGTTAGCTAATATAAAACAATACTTCGACTAAATCATTTATTTGATCAAACTATTTTTTATTTATTCATAATGATTTATTTTTAAAGAACATTTTTACGGTATAATGTTTATGCCCAAGTCAAATTAGCTAAAAAATAAAAGACTAAAATATGCATAATCTATTGATTGTGACTTTAATAAGTAATAGATGTTAATGATAGTGGACAGTATAATAATGATGATAATGATAATTAAACCACAGTATTTTAGCTTAATTTATTACTTTAATCTGTCAAAATACATAATCTTTTAGAAAATTAAAGTGGTAGATAACACAAAATTTGAGAGTAGAAATTGACAAATCTCTAGAAAGAGAGTAGAAATTAATTATTTGCATGAAATGATAAACAGTTGTTATACTCCAAACATAGACTGAAAAATTCTGGCAAGATGTAGAGGTAAGCTCAATTCCGTGGGATCGGTAGCAATGTCTGGACCACCCTTGAGGAAAAGAATATAGGATCATGTCTTGTGATAGGTTTACCTACCAGTATTTCTTCAAAGTCGCAGGAATTATCACATTCTGTGATTATAGTGGGGATTCCTAGTGATCCCCGTGACTATAACACTGGAGGATGATTATATGCTCTTGTATACAAATCTTTTGTACTGTTCTCGAAAACCTAGCATGCGATATCAGTCACGCTGGGAATTAGCATAAAAATTATTCTTCGTAATAGCACCAGACAGTATCCCGCAAAAGCCGAGAATCTAGGTTTGGTACGGTAAAACTACCTAACGTGGCGTCTAGCACGTGGTATAACAGTGGGGGTGATTTCAGTTGTGCTAGCTTTATAGGTAGGTTGATCCTGATAAATTGTAGGTTTAAACTTATCAATAACAATACATTTTCTGTGGTCATTAATATTTAAATCAAAATGTTTCGGCTTCCTGGAAATTTCTTTGAATGATCCGTCATAAGGATGTGGTTCGGAATAATTCCTTAGGGAAAAAATTGTTAATTGCATAGTTCGCAGTAAGATCTGGTCTCAACTCTTTCATGTGTGCTTTCAACTCACTTGATTCATCTATTGATGTAATAATGGATGTTTTGAAAGATATTTACATGATTTTATCAGTGATTTTTGCTAGATTACGCAAAGTATTGTTCGAAATGGTGAGAATCTGTTGTGTGTTCAGTGGAGAGTACTGCAATCACAAACTCTTTAGCACATCGTCCTTAATATCTTCCTTAATCAAGTTTTCATCTTCTGTAGTAGTTAAGAAATTTTATAATTTCTTAATTATATATCTTGGAGGAGAAATCTAAAATAGGCTAAATCAGATGGTGCGTATTAGTTTAGCACGCGTTCTTTCAACGTGTCGTCTAGAAGAGGATTTTCAACAGCAAAGACAACGAATGGAATTTAATTTCATTGGCCATAATTCCTGCCAATCTGAATTGCCATTATAGCTGTAGAAACCACAAGCGGGGAATTGTATCCCAAAAGAGAGGTGCTCGAAAACCAACTCTGAATAAATCTGTAAAGCTACTTCAGTTTTAACCATCATAACTTAAAAAAATAGAAGTCAATATAAATATAGTTATTAAAGATTGAACTGCACAACAATATTATTAATACAACTTGGTAGATCATGAATGAACTTGTGATGGGTACCCAGAGGAATCTCTGATGATTCAAAACACTTCTGTAATACAGTTCTTACGTACTTAAATACACTATAAACATTTACTGGTAGAATATGCAAATGATACAGAAACAGAGTAAATGCCGTTAACTCTAAAAATTAAGGTTACACTCCGCGCATCACCAATATGGCTAATTGTTATCGACGACTGGAAAGTTATTTAGAAATCCAATTCGATAAATTAACCAAGCGTCTCCACTCGTAACCTGTGCATACAGTTCGTAAACAAGCTCGAGATATTCAAAATTACAATAAGATTTATTAACAAAGACATATAATTTAAAGTGATAGCTAACAATAATCCATTGGAAATTAATCTATCAGAAGACATAATCTATTATAAAACTAAGGTAGTAGATAGCATAAACTCTGCCAATGCGAGGAAAAATGAATTATTTGGCCACCACAGATGAATTACTTATATAAAAGTTGGTATAGATATATTAAAATATTTTATTATATTCTATAAAAGTAGAGTGATAGTAAGAGCTATATTTATCATTGTTAGTTCAATTAACATTAGACAATATTGATGTTATTAATCGTATATAACTACATATAACAAGAAATATTATATCGCTCAACATATAATCTATCAAAATATCTAAAATAATTTTTATTTTATATCTCCGTCGTAAATTTCAGGAAATGTATAAATTAAACAAAAAAAAACATATAATAAATTTCATAATTCAACAAGTATCATATTTTATAGTTATTTTTCATTCTTATAATTTTAAAATTTTACATCGAATAAGCAAAAAATCAACTTGAACAATGGAATAAAATGCTTAGTATTTCTATTTTAATTTATCATAATTCAATGTTCTTTGAAAGACCGTTTTTGCTCCTGAAATTATTTGTGATTTATTTTGTGTTATTAACGTAAGTGTGTTTACATGTAAATAAAATGAAACAATAAATACACTAAATTACAGGTAAAATAATTCTAATAGAAATAAAGAAAGCAAAGTTAAAAAGGTAAATTTAGTATTTCTATATTGAGTAAAATGATAGCTCATTAAATAAAACATATTTAAAAATATTAGATAAGGCTCCGAATATTAGATACAGATTAAAATATTATTGAAAAACAATACATCAAATCTTGAACTTAAAATAAGAATAGTACTATGTGCTGTAACCAATGTGAATTTTTATATAAGCTAAAAATACAAAAGTCATTAGACCGCCATATCAGATGTATCTTAAGACAAGCAACACTGTTATTCTTAGAGCATATCCCACATGTTAAACTACAGTTTAATCATTGCAAGATAAAGAAAAACATAATCCTTATTTAATAAAACATTAATGTATTAAGCAATAATAATATAAAACTTTAAATTACTTCATTGATTAATATAAAATGATTTCAAAGAAATCTGAGTTTAATATTTTTCTGCACTGTGCTGAATTTTAAGTGAAACTATTCAATAAAAGCTTATGCTATGGGAAGGAAATCGATCATTTATTTTTCATGTGAGGCCCGGAAATCCTTTTCTGCTCACAGCTGTTTAATAATTCATCTCAAATTTTGCATAAGCGGATGAAGGGTTTGCATGAAATTCACGATCAATTACTCTCTTTTGTTGCAGACACATATTAAGTGGAATTATTGATTTGCGATTTAACTTATGATGCAATGCAATACTGTTTCAATAGGAACTCTGCCTAAAGCAGAATTCATTTCCCAGATATCTAAATAGTTAAATTTGAACTAATATTAGTTTGATCATTTTTTAGAAGGTTTGTGTAAGTTTGTTCGTATCAAACAAGTTGCTCTGACGCAACATCATTTCCGGCTTGAAACAGTTTTTAGCGTTAACATATTCCCATTGTGTATCCACAGTAAAGTAAAAACTATTCTTTTAATTTGAAAAAGAAATTCCGACGTCATATAATCTAAAATTTATCAATCACAAGGTATGATGTGAAATTTATAATATTAAAATTACTCGCAGCTAAGATTTTAGAAATATCTGTAAGTTTACAGATGTAACAGGCATTAAAATAAACGTTAAAAATGTTGTTATTTTATAAAAAAAAATTTGCCTTTGATAATGGAATAAAATGTTCTATAAAAATTGTGCATTTGAGTTTTTGAAAAGACATGCAAATTTTGTTCAATGGCGTACAATACACACACACGCACATATACATACATGGTGATTTTAAATTGTTTTTACAAATTAAGAGAGGGGATTGTACCCATCCAGACAAGCAATTATTAGATAGGGTCGTATTCCACTCTGAAAAGAACAACAGAGGAATTCCCATCGGATAGTGCTTGTCCAACACTTACAACAGTGTTGACCAATGAATGATACGAACCAATGAATAATATGAAAGTTTTACATTCGTATTTATTGTTAAGAGGAAATCTCCCCGCAAATGCCCAAAATGACTCCCACGTGTGTTGTTGCTTAGTTGACACCGGCAGAGGAACCACTGGACCATCCTCTGGAATGATGCTGTATTGATTTTGATCCCGGCAACAACAATTCTACTGACGAGATATTCAGTTGAATCCACATGTGTCTCCTACACTAAATATTTCATGAACTATCAGAAGAAAAAATCCACTGATTTGAGGTCCGATGAGCGAGTTGGTCATACAAGTCCGCTACGTCCAATGCATCCTGTGGGATATGTGACATTCAAAAAGTTATTGAGCTTGATGGAAAAATGCGCTGGGGCTCTATCCTGCATAAACCGCATATTTCTCAGGCTGGGGAGAGGAAATTCTTGGAAAAAACTGAGAAGCATTTGTTTCAAGAACATACAGTATGTTGCGACTGTCACACTGTCTGGAATAATGTAAGGGGCAACAAGGTAATCACCAAAGATTCTTGCTCAGATGTTCACCGAAAATTTCTGTTAGTGTCTACGAGCGTTTGTACAGAGAATATTGTTGTCAGGCCATTTGTGTCGATTGCATATTTGAAGACCAACGTATAATCTGATTGGCTTTCTCCATTAACCAATAAGAGCAAAATTCTGCTTCTTCTCTATCGAAATTTTCATACGGTTAATTCGTGATAGATTCTTGATACATTTTTACTTCTGTCTTACCTGCCTGTCAGAATGGAATGCGATTCTATGTTCCTATGTAATAGTATCTTGTACGGATGGGTACTATCACCCCTTTTAATTTGTAAAATCGATTTAGAATCAGCCCGTATATCTTGTAAGTATACGTAATGGAAATTACATAAAAAACGGTGTTTTTTTGGAAATTGTAAAAATGTAATGGAATAAAATGAAAAAATAAAGCTGTTTGATTATATCCTCAAAAATCCAAGTAAATATTTTGCGGAAATTCATGAGTTTGTTAGTTTTTGCAAAATGCAACAAAATAACATTTTTCTCAATTAGTGTCAAAGTACAAACGATAATAAAAGTTATATTTGATTAATTTGTAATATAAATTTTAAGAAACTACTGTTTCATAAAATACTTATGTATACAAAGGTAACTAAATTTCTAGGCACTTTAGCAGAATTTTTTTAATTTTATTTTTTATTTATTTTTTTTTATTTTTACGACATTATAAATTTCTCTTTTTTCTATCAAGAGTAACAACTGATAAATTTCATTTATATGATTCTTACAAAATAAAATGCCTGTATAAATCTTGCTTTCAAAATAATAACTATTCATCTTTACATTTTAGTTACTAAATTAAAGCAAAATATGATTTAGAAATTTGTCTATAATTTCCCTATTATAAATATCTTAAGTATATTATTATTTTAAAAATATGTTTGCAATAAGAATTTTTATTCTAGTACCAAAATCCTTGATTGGATTTAAGACCTTAGATGTTTCTTGTTTATCAAATATAAAATGTTGGATCGTGACTGTGTTTTATTTCACTCTACCTCACAGACGACAATTCAAACATTTTATAGTGGATTAAATTACAAATTCCAGAATATATGCAGCAAAATATATATTTATATTTACAGAAACAAATTGAGAAGGAGTATCTAACTAATGAAATAAAGATATATATTATTCCAGTATCATTCATAATTAAATATTTAATCGGAATTTTACGAATAACTTTCACAATATTTAATTATATGCAAAATACATCAGTTTATTATTACATTTAAAAATCTATATGACATAGCAATTATCACGTTATATTATATATATATATATATATATATATATATATATATATATATATATATATATATATATATATATATATATATATATATATATATATTGAATATAACACAAATATATATATATTAATTAAAATGAATAATCTGAATCTAACATCATACCTAAATCTAATAGACTTATAATGTAAGGAAATCTATTTGTCACAATAGAATAGAAAATTAAGATAATTAAACAATTGAAATTATTATTCACCCAAGTCCTGTAAAATTATAGAGTTCTGTAATATTCATTTTGCAGAAGAAAAATAGCAAGCTGTTTCCAAATAACTAAAATAATGATTCCATCAAATTAAAATAACTAACAAAATTGTGTTAATAAATCTGAGTCAAATGTAAATTGGAATTCAATAAACATTTTCATATACCATATAAAGTGATATTGAAAGTAAACCTATCTAGTTAAATAATAAAAATTTAATTTTGAAAAAAAAACATATATATATATATATATATATATATATATTATATATGTTTATATATATATTGTGTATCTTTCCAAATATATATATATATATATATATATATATATATATATATACATATATATTATATATTTATATATATATATATATATATAATATATAATTCCATGATTCATTGATGCGATATATGTACTTTAAAGTTTATTGAAAAAAATTAAGAATATTTTCATGAAGATAAAATTATTGATAACCTATTTCGTGGTTACAAGTCATATTATTTAAAATCAAAATTAGGGTTATACTAATATTAAAATGAAAGAGCTGAATTCATGATTATTATTTTCTGATAAACTGTTTCACAAATACGGATAATGATTCCATCAAATTAAAATAACTAACAAAATTGTGTTAATAAATCTGAGTCAAATGTAAATTGGAATTCAATAAACATTTTCATATACCATATAAAGTGATATTGAAAGTAAACCTATCTAGTTAATAAAAGTTTAATTTTGAAAAAAAAAACATCAAAAATAAATTTGTGAATTCGAAATGTTTATTAGGATATTGTGTATCTTCCAAAATTTATAATATATATATATATATATATATATATATATATATATATAATATATATATATATATTTCAATTTTACATTACAAGTATCTATAAATAATTGTCTGATTCTATGATTCATTGATGTGTCTAATGTTCTTTAAGATTTTATTAATACATGAATATTTCATGAAGATAATTTTTGATAACCTATTTTGTATTACAAGTTATATTATTTAAAAATCAATTATATATAATATTAAAATGCTGAATTTGAATTATTATCTACATTGTTCACATAGACGGATATTTGGTGCGGATATAAATCTAGCCAGCAAGTCAATTTAATCTTCGGTCGATATGGCGATAAGTAAAAGTATTTGTTCTCATCCGCTTAATCCCCTGATGGAATCAGCAATTGATACAATGATTTTTCACCAAATATCACACTTACATTTTGTGAAATTATATCATTAAAAAATATTATAATGTAAGGATTCGATATATTTTTTATTAAATATTTGTTTCATGTTGTAGTTTTAACATTACAAGAGATAAATAATTTAAAATATTATCAAGATAGATACATGAATCATTGATACTATATCCACATTTGATTTATATCTACATTGTTATAGAGATTTCATTTTAGACTATATTCCATTTGCTTCTGATTGATTATTGATACTAATCACTAGAATAGCAAGCTATAAATTTATGAATCATTTTATAAATTCATGATCATTATTTCCGAACATCTAAGCTAAGCAATACTCTCTTCTCTAAATAAACATCTCTTTTGATATAATTTATATATTATTATAATTTTTATATTATTATATATATAATTTCACAATATATTGTACCCATTTCTTCGCAAAATAATTTAGTTTGAAAAATTTAACAATTCATTTAATACCTTTTTCTATTTCTGACAAATATTTTGTAAGATATTTCTTAGTATGTCTTTCATGATTTAAAATATAATTTAGAAAGAGATCAAGTTAAATTCAATTATCCTTAAGCATTCTTCATCCTTAAATGGTCCTATTACTATTGCTTGAAGTCTCACCAAGTATTTAATTCAAAACTCCAAGATTTAAATAGAATCTTGAAATAGCATGAATTAAAAATTGCTATTCGGTAAAATAATGTTTTCATTTATTTTAAACACTCCAGAGCCTCTAGGGTCCTATTTTTAATCTCTTAAAAGCATTATTGTTAGAGGCTCAAATTTAAGAGCTAGGTTTCTTTCTATTTATAAAGCGTCGTCTTGTAATTAAAATACGTCATAATTCATTACATTTTAATTACAAATATCAAATTAAATTATTTTAAATATCAAATAATTCACTAATGCTTTAATTATATTTGATTTAGTTTTAAATTTGTGTTTTTACCTCTATATATTTTATTTATAGTATCATTTTGCTTAACTGGATTGTAATTTGCAAAAATAGCTTAAGATACATACTATTTTCTAACCTTGAATTTAATTTAATGCCTTAAAAAATCTCAAACTTATTTTAACATTACCTATTTGCAATGGAAGACATATTCATTTAAATTTATATTAAAATGCATCTAAGAGTTTATCTAAATAAATATAAAAAGAACCGTATATAAGCACAATAAATAAATAAATAAAGAACCATATAAAAGCAAATAAAATAAGCACTATAAAATTTCTTGTTCTTGTGAAGCTCTGCTGAATTGTTGTAATAGAGTAAGTTTCGCAAATCTTTATGAAATTAAGAATGACAATCACAATGAATTGCTTGCATTAAGTGAAGATGTTCATAAAATACACAAATGAAAATAACGCGAGAATCAGATTTGTGATTTACATTGCAAATACTTAGAAAAACATATTTATTAATGTTTTTCAAAATGTTAATCTTTAGTTAAAAATGAAAACAATTTCAGCTTTTGCTTAAGAAATAAATGAAAAGTTAGCATTTAAAAACCTAGCTAAAATCTAGTGATTGTTAAAATTTTGAAAAAATAAGATATATTTTCATATTTTAACACTTGTTCTTCTATATAACTTCAATGACATTCAACTTACATAAATTAGTTTATTTTATATTGCTCTTATGAAGGTAACAATAATACCGTGAAAGAGATAAAGCTTGATGAATAAAAATATATTCATTATCAATTATTGTTTTTCCATATCGCATCACTCATGTATCTTGTCAATGACTTTTTTATTTGTAAAACAATTGTTTTTACAAAATTTTATAAATTTTTTCAGAAGAATATTCCATGGAGTTGTAATTGAGACTGCATTTCAATGTCTATTAAGAAAATGAGTTATAACTTTAGTGCTCAGGATTGAAAGCGTGTACGAATTCCAGATGTTGATAATGTTGTTATGATTAAAGACAGACAAAGATACATAAGTTCTTGTATGCCGTAATTCTCATTTTCAAAAGACTTTCATCACATAAACTCATTAAATTTGCTATGTATGAACTAATAGTAAACTCTAAACTACTATCAAATGCAAGTGCACATTCTATTCCATCATATAAAATGTCATTTCTTGCTTGAAAAAAATTCTATAAGAAATTTACCAATGAGTATGTTTACTTAGGTGATATTTTTATTGGTTGTATATTAGTTGTGTGTGTGTGTGCGTACTATTATTTTTTTATCAAAATATTAGTAAGAATAAATAAAGAAAATTAACATACATATATTAATTTAATTTGTCACACCAACACAATTTTAATATGTTTTAATATAGGAAAATATTAGAACACATATCAACTGTTTAGTAAGCTTAAAGCATCATAAACGTACTTAAATAATTTATAGTATTTATTTATATAGAATGAAAGTAATGTTTATTTCAAATCAAGCAAGAATCTCATATGATGAATTCCAATCTAATAAACTATTAAATGTTATTGCCTACAATAACAATTTCGATTTTTCAACTCATAGTTAATTCCATCAATATTTGAAGTTAATAGCATAGTATTACCACACAGTCATTTTATTAAAAAATATTTTTTAAAACTTCCAATTAATATCATTTATGAATAATCAACAAAATCAATTATAAAATGTTATTATTCAGAATATAATAAGCGAATGTTTAATAATAATGCAAAAGTACAACTCTTTAATAGAAAAATACCTCCACACTTACAAAAACTCGATAATTTTATTTCACTTTAAAGAGATTATTCATTATTATTATTTACTAAATTTTTAGAACTTGAAACTTTAATTTTTAAGGAATTCTAATAAAAATTAATGAAAATTGCTATGAATTGGGAGATTAATGTAACTTTTAGATTGTTTTTTCCCCTAAAATCTGGCTGATTGAAAAACTTAAGGATTAAAAAAAATTGTTTTTCTTTGCTTTTTGAAAACAATAAATGAGATTTTTCTTAAAAAGGACTTGTGCTATATTTATATGAATGTTTCTGATAATTTAGGTTTGAAATGAAAGAAAACTTTTATATACATTCAGGATTTAAATATTATTTTAGATATATGTCAATGCCATTTTCTAAATTAACAGATGTTTCAAACAAATCAGTTATTATCTAGTAAACTTTAAGAACATCTTAGTCAGAAAAGCTTTCTCTGACTAAGATGTTCTGCCAGAAATGATATTCATTTGCGGTGTTCATAATAATTAATGAACATCACTTGTAAGTATCTCAAAATGTAAAAATGCTACTATTTCATTTAATTTATTAAAAGCTATTTCTCTTTTAATCTGTGTAAATTTTCTTTATTTTTTTGCGTGTAATATAGTTAAATAAACTAGTTTTTTTTTTTCAAAAAATTCCAATTAATTGAATGTTTGGTAATTCATATGAGGTCTGGTTCCAATTGATTCGGATAATTAGAGTTCTATTGTATATTATATATCGAAAATATTATATAAGGGTTTAATCAGATCATCTACTTTGATACAGTCATACAGCAACAACTGACCAAATAAAAACCTAACTCTAGCTAACATTTTGCCTTCTTTGAAAAATTAATTTTGTTATTTTATGATAATCAGTCTTCTATGGACAAAAACAGAATAGTGTAAAAATAAAGCCACCAATAAAACTATTTTTCAATTCCAAATATAATTTATCAAAATGGTTAACTTAAAAAGACAAGCTTAAATTAATCAACAAAGCTAGCAATTTTATAACCATTATATCCTTCTGTCACATATTATACACGCAATTGTTATCTTAAAATTTTATAGTATATTTCTCACTGATTAATTGGCAGATATTATACACTGGTGTGCAAAACTTAAAAAACAAGTGGTTTTTCTGCCATAACTCCGTAAGAAATCATCTGAGGGATATGAAATTCGGACATGAGACACATCATTTTGTACTTAAGAGAGATGACGAAAGCATAGTTGCACAAAAATGAATACAATGCATACAGTACGGAATCAAACAAAAATAGACTTTATTGAACTCACAGTATCCCTACTCAAGATCATCTGTCCAAGAGGAACATTAACAAACAGGTGTCCCTTAGTATGGGATATGCCCTCTCCTTACTGTAATGGTTGCTTCGCAATGTCTCCCCTTACTCAGTACCAGATTCTCCAGCAATTTTTGCGATAAGATTGCCCATTCCTCAATCAGCGTCTGTTTCAGTTGCTGAGTGTTCCACGGGGGTCGCAATCGTTGCCGCAATGCGTCTCTCCAAAGATTCCCACACATGTTTTGCGGGATTTAAATCAGGTGAGCACGCTGGCCAATCCATTCGGGCGATGTCTGCACCTTCCAGTAGTTGTTGAACAGCATGAGTCTGATGTGGCCGTGCATTGTCATCCATAAAAATGAAATCTGCTCCAATGGCACCTCGGAACAGACGCACATGGGGAAGGATTACCTCCTGATAATAGGTATCTCCGGTTACACAACCTCTGTCGAAAACGTGGAGTTCAGTCTGACCGTTCAGCATAATGCCTACCCAGACGAGAACTCCAGGGCCACCATAACTGTCTCTTTCCGTTATGTTACTGCGATAAAACCGTGTCCCAACCTCTCTCCAAATCAATTGGCGTTTAGAATCACAGATTTCACTGAAACGACTTTCATCAATGAAGAGGACGCGATTCCATTGATCAGATATCCAGTTTTGTGCTTTTTGCACCTCTCTAAACGGTGCCGCCGATGGCGAGCTGTCAACGGAATGCAGTGTTCAGGACGGCGGGCGAATAGGCCACATTTGTGAAGGCGTCTGGCCACAGTTAACCGCGACACTTGTCGCCCTGTTGCTGTACACAGTTGCTTAGCAATGGCGCGTGCTGACTGCTTTCGGGTTTTTTTCGCCTGAAGGATGATATAGCGGTCATCCACTGCAGGTGTTTTCGTAGAGCGGCCATCACCTTTCGAACAGCTATACCTGTGGTTCTGAACGCTTTCCAAGTCCGCGAAATGACACTTTTGTTGATTACGAACTTTTCAACTACACTGGTCACACTACGCCCATCCTTCATTTTTCCAATCACACTTCCATGTGTGAAGTCGTCCAGGTGATTTCTTCTAGCCATATTTCACGGACACACTCACTTGTACTTGAAACGAAAGGGGTTAATTGCTTCTGCGTCCTTCCTTTTATTGTAGACTTGAACTGCGCTCGCCGAGAGCACGCGTTTTGCATATGCTGAAGTCACCTCTGACGTTTCACCACTGATATTTGCACAGGCATGACCTTTCTACTGAATTACGTATTCATTGCACTGATCGAAAGAACTCTTTTTATGCAATTTCATGGTTATCTGCTTAAAATTTACATTGTTGCTTAAGTTTTTCACACCAGTGTATTTAGCAAAAATAAGTTAAGTTGTTATACCTATAGAAAATAAAATTTAAAAAAAAAATTCAAGAAACTGTTAAAATTGCTAAAACTGTGTGCTCTATATTTTGCATAGATTGTTTTGATTTTTACGAAGTGCATACCCTTTCAAGTTTATCTAAATGCTAAATAAAAATATTATGTTTTAATATGATATATGATGTTTTATATTGTACATATATTGTACATTTTAATTGTATGAAATTATGTTTAGAATGATATATTTAAACACAAATTTATTTAAAATATGCAAAATTGTATCAATATAAAATAAGTATATAACCAAATACATGAATTAGGGTATTTATGTATAATATTAGGTAAAGAAAATTTTAATTAGAAATATTTCGATTATTGATAACATAAAATTATAAAAAAAACGTACTTTTAAGAATTTTGAGTTTTATATTATTTAGAATTAATCTAAAGACAATTGCTTATAATCTGACAAAACGGAAGCCGTTTCTGTGTAACACTTATAATCTAGAGAATCTAGTTTTATTTAAAAAATTTCAGTTTTTTATATTAATAATACATTTTAAAATAATATATTTCTTATGTAATTTAAATAAATAGTTGATTTAGTTTTAAATTTTGCACTAGATACATTTTTTTTACTTTCTATTACAAATATTTTATAATAATAAAGAGCTTGATTTTTAAATTTTTTTAAGAATAAGTTTAAAAATCATGGTTGAGACAATGGCAGAAAATCTGTTCTTTAAATCTGATAAATCGTACACCTTGAAAACGACAATTTTGACCAAAAATGATAAATTTATTTTATTCTTTCGTTACATAAGGAATTTGAATGGCTTTCATAAACAGGTTTGTTTTTGTCTCTACGGTAATTATAGATTCCGAGATATGAAGGATTTCGTAAAGATTAGGAAACCAAAATTGGACGTTTAAAGTACCGGAAGTGGGCGTTTAAAGGTCCAGAATGATGTTAAAAATTAGTTTAAGCAGTATTTAATTTTGAAATATAAATATTAAGCTTTTAAAAGATAAATAAAAGAAATACTTTTCCAAAGAATTTTCTTTGGAAAAGTATTTATTTTATTTTTCTTTTCCAATTATTATTTTTATTTATTTATCTTTTCCAATTCTTACTGAAATCAATCTGCAAATCAAATAAAAAAATTAATCAACAAATATGAGATTTTCTTATAAAGGCACAATATTTTAATCTTTAGTTGCGAATTTCTCAGAATAGGTTTTTGCCTATAATTCCCACGCTTAAAAAATGATAACTCAAAATATTTTCGTAATATCACTATGAAATTTCATGAGTTTCATTTGTAAATTGTTTACTACAGTATGTAGTAAAATAATTTTAATAACTTAATTATTACCCAAATTATGGCCTGTTATTCAAATAATGGCATAGAAAATTTAGCTAAAATTTCAGTATAAATAGTTAACTGGCCGTAATTTTTTTATTTTTTAACAAAAACTTAAAATTTTAGAACATGCCCTAGATAACAGCAAATAGATTATTTGTTACTAATTTTTTCCAAAGAGGTTTAATAGTTTTTAATTTAACATATCTTAAGTTTAAAAAAATGCTTAAAATTGTATACATATTTAACAATTCTGAAGAATAATATTAGCATGCATCAAATATGAGTAGCTCAATATTAATGTTTTCTAAAATTAAATAATTAAAAATGATAACAATGTATATATGCAGTGTATTTCAAAAAATTTCTTCGAACTTGTTCTGGCCGAGCTGATAGCCGTATGGTTAAGCGTTCTTGCCTTCGGTTCAACAGTTCGTGGGTTCGAATCCCACCTTGGGCATGGATGATTGTAGTGCTTCAGAATCCACTTTAAACCGTTGGTTTCTGTCTAATTAATCCTCGTGTCAAAAAATGACCGTTGAACGACAGACAAAAGAGATAAACCGAAGGTATTCGGTTGTCATAAAAAAATAAGGATGAAAGTGTTTTAAGAATAATTTTACACTCTATAATACATATATATGATTTTCTACAGCATTAGTATTAGAGTTTTTGAAATTCTAAGATTTTAAGTTAAAACACTGATTTCTGTGAAAGGGAGACGATTTCTTCTGTTACTGTTAATTTTCTTTATTAAATTATGCTGCCGTTTAAATAATATACTTAATCTATGAGACTTGCATATTTTTGTCTGGAATTGAGTTGCGAACACAAGTTTTAATGGAAGGATTTTTACATAAAGATGTCTCAATACATCAAAAATTTTGTCACAGTGATTTGGATTATACAGAGAAAAATTAAAATATTTCAAGATGTTATTGTTGTCGTGTGCCAGTTAGGCTAGCATTATGCGGTGTTCTGCTCCACTTTTCAAACAGAGTAATATTTTGGTGTGGAGTCCGACTTTCTCAGTACACATATGCCATAAGTGCTCGTTTATAGGGTAGGCAACCATTCACAACCCATTCATATAAGGAAAGGATGAAGACAGGACAAATAGAAAGTGCATCCATACCTGAACCAGGATTCGTACCAGGACCTCCTTATCGGCAGTCAGGCACACTGACCATTTGACAAGTTGGGTGGTACTCTTTCAGGTAACTAATTAATATGTGTATTACTTCTGATTATTAAGAGACCACTTGTCTAATATTCATGCATCTGTGGATACATCTACAAAAATTATCAGCAATCAGAGAGTTTTAAGATACAAAACCGGATTTACTTGTATCAGAAACACACATAAAATTCCTATTAATATGTATAAGCAACTTAAGAAACTGTTATATTAATATACATCATTTTTTTCAGATTTTGTTATTATTCCAATAAGCTTTTTTTTCTTATTTGTTATAATTAGAAAAATAATATTGACTAAATATAATTTGTTCTATATTTTGAGTGTGATATGACCACAATCTATTGATATATTATTCTGAAAATGAAATTCACGATATTGTGCAGCAAAATTCCTTAACAAAATGTGGAAAAAGTGTATATAGTCCATAGCCGCATCACGTAATTCAATATATTTAAAAGGCATCGCATTTGTTTGTTTCACTGCACCATGAGTCATTACTTTAAGATGTTATGGCATAATTATATGTTATGGCATTTCTTCTGATATAAAAAGGTAATTTTGCAATACGGGATTCCTCATAAAACCAATTTTGTACTCATGTTCAAACACTGCTGTTTGAATGTCCGTTAAAGAAGCAGGTTTTCTTATAATTAGACATTCTTTGTGCACAAGTAACAGGTACATTTTTTCATCTTTATGGTACTTGATGTGGATGATTACACTACATATTTTGAGATCTTTTTAGAATACCCAGAAGCATTATTTTCTTATAAATTTTACAATTTGTATATCTTTAACTAACATAAAATTTCTGCAAGATTTTCTTATGGTAAAACATTTTAGAATTTATAATAATAAAAGCGATAACGATATTGCTAAATTCAATATTTGTTTCTTTTACATTATTGTAAATCATATTCAAAATATTCAATATCGTCAATATCAATTCCATCTTCTGAAAACACACACACATTTATAACTAAATTTCAATTACAGAAAAATTCCTGTTTGTATATTTCTAGATCATATGCATAATACTGTTTTCAACATATTGCAATGCTTTGCTTTGAAATTTTTTTTAAATATTTAAATTTTATAATTTTCTAAAAACGTTATGCTACATAATTCTTACTAGCACTGAAACATTCGTAAAATCAGTAAAATAATAGTTTTATATACAGTCATTTTAATGAAGGGAATATTCAAATGTAGTTTCAAGTCATATTTTACAGTTAAACAAATAAGGAATATGCAAACAATAAATGATATGATGCGGTATATAAAAACTTACAAGATATGATCTGATATTATTCAACTACACCTATTAGTAAAACATTTTTTTCAGAGGTAAAGGTCCTGTTTCGATCTCTTCCACTAATAGACAAAAGTAAATGGATGCTGCGCATCTACCTTCTGCATGCATATCTGTCAACCTGGGTACTTCGGATTTTCTTTTATGACACGTTTATACGTCCTACTTCCCAAAAAGTAATCATGGAAAGTAATTTACATGACTGATGCTAAAATGTGTTAGGTTGTCCTCAACGTGATGTCAAAACAATCATATTATTTTTGCTACTTTAATTAAAGATAACTAAGTTTCAAATCCTAATGTTACAATCGGAAAATCAAAAATGTGGCATAACATATACGTGGTACCTGTGAAATTGGAATTGTTGTATGCAACTATTACCCTTGATCATCTTAAATATTGGTTATCAAAAAAACCTATAAATCTTTACATTGTGATGTGGTTATAAACGACATTAAATTAAGGCAACCACCTTCACCTGAAACGATTCTTTATCTGAGGTAAACATAAAGAGTAATATAAGTTGCTGTAAACTTCAGATCTTAAACTTCAACAGTTTTCAGCTTGTGAACTGACTAGTGAATTATAGTTAATATGGGACTTTGTTTCCTAAGGATCATACTTGCATATTTTTTAATTAGACGGTTCAAAGTTCTCAGCTTGGTACATTACCAAAATCTGGATTATCAATGACCAAAAACACATAATCTCATGCGATGAATATTATCTCCTGTTTCCCTGAAATATGCAGAAAACCTTATATATTTGTGGATTCTACATGTCGACAACAGACACTTCAGGCTGGTAGATCCGACTAATAATATTTTATTTTTCAAATGCTTTACCTTTAACATCTTATCGATACTTTTATAAATACTAAGGGGTTTGAATGCACATTAAAAGTTTTAGATTTATTGCATGTAATATTTACCAGTATAACTTCAGATGAGAGAGGGAGACTATATCTTAAAAATGTATGATATTCACGTGAAACACAGTTTTTTGGAACTTATTATGAAATGACTTCTTTAAGTAAATTATAAAGAGTATAAGGCAGTTGTTATTGTGTCTGCAACTACTTTACCAATATGGTAACTAAAATAGTAACAAAAACAAATTTGAATCACATATTAAAAACGAAACCAATTTATTCCTTTATTGATAAAAGATTAAATAAAGTATGCTATGTATAGTTTTCATTTTTTAAATACGACATTCAAATTTGAAAAAAATACTTTAAAAGTTCCATCAGAATTTTTGGATACATCAGATCATTAACGATGATGCTGAATTTCTTTAAAAATGATGCCTATAATTTATAACTTATCACATTTTGCGTTATATATATATATATATATATATATATATATATATATATATATATATATATATATATATATATATATATATATATATATATATATATATATATATATATCAGTAACTATTCAAACACAGTTATATATATAGTCTTGACTTGACTTGAAAGAGATAACTATACTATCAAAAATGAAAATAGATGAAATTTTATTATGAAGGTAAAATTCTCTATTATGAGGATCAAATTAACATAAAAGGTTTAAAAAATTAAAATTTCAAATATAAAAATTATATTTTTAAGCAAAACCAGAAGAAAGGAATTGTGATAAAATGTTTATGTTTAAAAACTAATGAGATTCTAAACTAACAGCGTTTAAATGACTGCATACTTTAAAGTAGGAATATTTTTATATAATAGCTCACATACTCATTCTAAACTTAAACTACTCATTCTAAACTCAACCTCTAAAATTATGAGCAGCATTGATTATTTTTTTACTGAGTATTTATCTCATTTATAATTATTTTATGCTATATAATGTTTTTTTTTTTATTTTGAATAATTCACAATATTTACCAGGACAAAAGAGTAAAATGAGTTCTAGAAAATTAATAAAGCATAAGGTTAATTCAAGCGTATATGTATTAAAATCAGTTCATAAAAGTATTTTACTTACCTCAGCAACTTAATTCCTCCCACAAATATAGCGAACTGAGCTTAATTTCAGTTTTTAATTAAAATTCTTCTTTCTTATAACATAATTAGCTATTTCATTAACAATGACTTTCATTTAATTGCATTTCCAAAAATAAATTCACGTTTCTGTATTTATTCTTTCACTTTACTATTCAAAATATATTAAGTAATTCATTCAGTAATAATTAATCGTCATTTAGAGGCATTCGCAATGATAATTCACAACAAATAATTAAAATCCTTATCATTTTTAAAATGAAACTTAGGAAAACGTAAAATATTTTTTGGTTCAAAGCATTTAGTATATTAAAATCTTGAATCGAATGCTTTAATAATTAAATCTAAGTGAATTTTGTGCACTAGGTTGGGTTATCTTCCAAGAACCTCAAATTAAAAATTAGATAGTATTTCTAAGGCTAGAATACAAACATTGAAAATGTGTAGGTTTCAATGTATTATTTTTAAAGGTTTGGTATGTGTATTAATTGAATACACTATTTAAAAAACAATTTATTGTGAATGAAACATTTATTAAATAATAAGTATGTACAGATAAAATACCAATGTACAATGTGCTTATACACACCTTTATGATTTTTAATGGAAAGTATAGTATATACTTATAAAGTTTAATTAATATCATATAGTTAAAATTAAAAAATAGCGTACTATTATTGCAGAGATTAAAAGTTAATTTTTGTCAAAATAATACAGTTACCAACCAACGCGTTTACCAACGTTTCTGTGCTATGGAATAATAAATATATATAGAATAATTTAAAGAAACTTTCAGATATCAGACAAGAAAAAAATATGTTGGATGTTCTTCAAACCAAACTAAACTTGGGGCACTTTATTCCAAAAACAACTTTAAAAAGTTTTCTTAAATTAAAAAAAACATTCAACATGCAGTCTTATAATAAAGAAAAATTAATTGTTATTTACTCTGATTTTTCATCAACAAAATAAAAAAATAACTTTTAAGCATTTTTGTTTTTAATGTTTTATAACACAGTGCATATGAAATAATATTTTGTTATAGTTTTTATTTATAAACAGAATTCAATTTGGTAAAAAAAAAAACTAATTTTTAAGATCTAAGATTTATACTATTATTTTATGAATTTTTGATTTCAAGAAATATTTTATCCATTCTTAAATATTTATCTATTTTATTTGCAATTCATCATGCAAACTGAATGTAAATTACATCAGTTTATTATTAAATATTTTTGCACATTAAATTAAGAATACTTTGCGGGCCACCGTAAAGGCAACACCCAGAAGGAAGCATGTTAAAAACATGAAATTTACTACATGCATTAGAGGAGGTGAGATATGCAAAGGATTAAAATTTCAGCGAAGAGGCACATCACGTGTGGCCGTTGCACCACTTCAAAGCACTATTTAAGGCTTCAAGATTTCTACGATTACAAGTTCATTAATTGTATTTTCCAAAATGATGATCAATTATGCCTCGTAGAAAAGCAATTATTTATTGATCAAATATGAGTTCAAAAAAGGAAGAATAGTGGGCCTACCGAGATTGTGTAGTATGTTTCAGGGAAATCGGTGATACGAAACCAAACAACTGTAATACGGATATCTGATGGTTGGATGCAGGAGGGTATGACGGATTAACACGTTCGATCTCATCCACCTCATTGCACTACTTCACGTGATAACAGGCAAATTGTGTGTATGTATGGCAGTGACGGAACGCTCAGCCACATCACGAACCATAGCACAGCACATTCAGTCTGTAATGTCATCGAATGCATGATACCATTCGACGTCGTCAGAAGAGTGGTGGGTCCGAAAGATGTCCATTGCTTCTTATACCATTAATGCAGAACCACAGACGTTTCCGCCACCACAGGTGAGATGAAAGAAGCATGTGAATGGCAGAATAGAATGGAATTGTCTTTACTGAAGAGTCACGCTTCTGTCTGCAACACCGCAATAATCGCATTCGAGTCTGAAGGCACCATGAAGAGACGATGCTGAACAACTGCGTTATGCACCACCATACAAGTCCTGCACCGAGTATTATGGTCTGGGGTGGTAATGGATATTAATCTCGCACTGCTTCAGTGAACATTGGAGGTTCTTTAAACAGTCATCGTTACACCTCTCAGATGTTGGAGCCAGTTGACTTTCTTTAACTTCAGGGCTTGCTCACCGACATGTTTCAATAGGATAATACGTGATCACACGTGGTGCGCATTGTCTAAAAGTTCTTCGTCAATCGCGAGGTTGAATTGTTTCCCTGTCCGGCTCGTCTTCCGGATCATTCACATATAGAAAATATGCGGTTCATTGTTGCTCAAAGATTGGATCGCTCAACTTTGGCTACTGATTTTGGCAGAAACCATACTTCACAACAGTTTATAAATGTAATCCTTTAATACTTGATCAACGTTTTATCTACAAAATAAATTTGGATAATTTGGATTGTAATAAAAATTCTTAAATATGTGGTTTATTACTGCAGTATTAATGTACTTATTTTAATGCAATTAACAAATTAAACTTATGTGCTTAAAATCATAATCACGTTCAAAGTATAAATCAGATTTTTTCAATCATAATTAAGCTATGTTCTTTGTTCCATAGAATTCAAAAGAAATATTTGACATCTATTCATAGAATTCATAAGAAGTAGTTGCTATCCATTTTAATTTTGCTGAACAGTAATGTCTTTCAAAAGCAAATAATTTTATCTGCTTGTCATACGCTATCATAAGCGTAAAGAAATATCAACTATTTTATTAAAATATGGATTAACCAACGTTAAAATTTAAGATATAACTTTCAACATATTTTAATCTGCAAGAAATTCAAAACTTTTTTCACTGCCTGATATTTCGATAAAAATATTTTCAAATGCATAAGCATTAATCTAGAACACTATTATTAATTGTGAAAAGAAGTATAGAAAAATATTATTTTACTTATTTTGCTTTTGTTTCATCGTTTCAATGCAACATTTGATTTTTTAAAACGTTTCTTACAGTTTTCCCAAATAATGTATGCTAACAAATTTTGTTTATTTATCAGTAACTAAAAGTAAATAAATATAATATTTATTACATACTTATTATTACATATTTATTATATTTAATATAAATATAATATTTATTACTTATAATAGGATATTATAATTTTTCGTAACCTCTTGAGATAAATAAAATTTTTAAATTATTAAATTGAGTCCAAAACGAAAAAATACTATCTTACATACTTTTATCTATTAATGTTTAATCTGGTATTTATTTATAGATATAAAATAACTGCTTATAACATATCCCTTTTGGCTTTGGAATACTCACACTTTAATTTTCTTTCTAATGTAAAGAACACAGAAAAAATTGCTTCCATTCAATTGTCAACTCAATTTCTTTTATGAATATAGCTTTCATATATAAGCAAGATGAAATATGGTGAAAATTTTGGACGTTTATATTTTCTCCCGAAAGTATATGTAGCCATAGTTAATAAAACGAGAATCCTAGATGTCTTCTATTGTGAGACCTGAAAATTTACAGAAGTTTACATTCGAGTCTCCATTGTGTATTGTGAAATATGATTTTAGTGAAGCTTGAAAATATTTTAAGTCAAGGTTTGAAAATTCTCTATATTGCTATCGTATTTTATAATGTGAAATGCAAACAAGAATGATATTAAAATTTATAATTTCTTAAACAATATTTAAAAATGTCTAAAACTAGATAAAATAAATAATCAATGTGTTATTAAAATAATGCATTCAGAAATATTTTTTATGAATTCATACAAAACTTATTTCAGACACATTTTTCAACAGAATTTCTGACATTTCATAAAAAGCTTGTTTCCGAAACACGTGTTTAATATGTTTGAAAAACAATACACCTGTATTTAACATTAGTCTTAAAACTATTAGTTTTGACAAAAATTTTCAAAATTAAACGCAATTTTTGATTCTTCAATAAAAGTTCAAAATAATAATAGTATAAATGATGGCCATTTTCATTAATTAAATTATATATATATATATATATATATATATATATATATATATATATATATATATATATATATATATATATATATATATATATATGTATGTATGTATATTTAAGTTCATTAATATTTCTTAGAATCTATCATCATAACTGATGATCAGTGCAAATAATATTTTTAAAAATTAAATAATAAAACATAAAAATTTATCAATAAAATTAATTGTACTTATTAAATTCTTATATTTATTCTTCAGTTGATTTAAATGAGAAAACATTTTATGACATAACTACAGCCATAATGTTTAGTTTCAAATATTTATTGCTCTACATATTTATATTTTGAAAATTCAAGATTCAAAACACTATATAATAGCTAAAAAAATAGGCATAAGAAATATAATATTTTACTTGAAAGCATTATTCATATGTTAAAATATATTTATAATCTTTATTGATGAATGAATGTTGCACTGAATTATTTGAATCTAACCACATTTTCTGGATATATCGGTATTGTTCCCAGCATTATGCACAGAAACTGAAACATCCATATGACCTTCTGTAATATCTGTAAATGAGATAAGCCAGCGCAAGGTGCTTTATCAAGTTACACTGTCGGATCGGGAAATTTGATCCCGACACACAAGCTTAAATTATATCTATCGCCTGCCAGGTCATTACGAACAGTTGGTGTTAAATAATTATGTCGCACACACCTTTCTTAAGAGATATTTAACACTTTGGACGTTTATGAGCATGGTTTTAATTCAAAGAGTGTTCAAATTGTGCCCTCCAGTTTATTTATTTACTGAAAGTGGGTAAATAAAGCAATCAATTAGTAGATATCAGCAAGCCTCATTATTATTTGCAAGAGTGTCGAAAATTAATTTTGAATATTTCCTTCTACTCTATTCCTTACTAAACTATACAATGTTAAGTCTATAAGATTTTATTTGATATTGGTTATTTTATATAAGGATTAATTAAAAATAAATATCCTCTAATGGCAAAGTTTTTGTATGTGGGAATTAAACAGAAACTGCAGCTCTTATATATTAAAATATTTATTATAGTAAAGTATAATAATTTATTTGAAATTATAACTAACTTTTGTGAATTGTATTTAAGAGTTATTTAGTTTACACATTTAAAAAAAAAAAAAAAAAAAAAAAAAAACTAGGTATAGTTCAGTTTTTACTTAGGTAATAACAAACTCTTTTGCCCAAAAAATGCATAATGAGTTTTAGTGCTTTCAAAGATAATTATTTAATCAAAATATAAAAACACATTTTTTACAAAAGTGCTTAAAAATAAATTACTATTTCATATTAATTTGCTCGAGTAATTGCAGCTTAATGCAGTATTTGTTAAATTTATTTATTTACACATTGACCATTTTTTTCTTCAGTAAAATTTTTTGTTATATAATTATAACAATTAATGTGTTAGGGAAGTTCACAATTAATAATGTTTACACAGATGTGACATTAAACAACACACAAAATTAAGGAAAGCAAAACTTTTTCTATTTTACTTTCTTAAAAAATAAAAATATATTTTAAGTGATATTTAATTCTGTTGCTTAAATTCAGCTTTCATTTATTTAAAGTAATTTCGTATTTAAATGTCATTTCTGAAGATAATAAGAACTAGAAAATTGAGCACAAAAATGATTTAATTTCATCAGTTATCTAAGAAACTTACACGTTACTCTCATTGAATATAATTTAATTATGTTGATAATGAAAGCATACTATCCAGAAATACATAAAGGCCTTATCCGTTGTAATTTGATAATGATATTTTTGAGAAAATGTACAGCGTACCTCGCTGAAAATTATACAGAGAATAATGCAACATAGACAAATTGATTAAATCATAATGCCATTAATATTTAGATATTATAATATGCAATTAAAATATAAATGTTATCAGAAAAATATATTTTATAGCTAATTACTTTTATAACAAAAATTCGTACCTTTTTATTAAAAGAAAACTATAAAATGTTTCTTAAACGAGATAATTTACGATAAAATTGAAAAAATTTCCTCTTTGAAGAAGCATTTTATAATCGATCATTATATGTACGATTAAGTTTCAATATCTTTCAGAAAGCAAACATATCAAAGTATTTTTATTCAAATTTCATTTAATTAAAATTAATTTATTACAGTATAAATTTTTAAATTGCTTTTCAGATACATTTTCCACCTCAATTTTATATATCTATGTTCATATTCATTCAGCAAAATATACAACACAATTTTTTTCAAACACGTATTGTAACATAGATTTACATTAAACATAAGTATATCCTAATCAATAAGTAATTGCATTTATTTGCAAATTTATTTTGCGCCAATAGATATAAAACAATTATATTATTCTTAGTCATTATACAAAATATTTCTTAAAATGATTATCTATATCTATTGAAATTAACAATATCAGTTTCATTTATGTATAGTTTTACAGTTTCCTCTGAAAATTATAAAGTTTTAAGTAATATTTGACAAAAATTATTTTATAAATCATTATTATTTTTTGAAAATGGCACTTTATAAATATGATTGTAAGAGTTATATAATAAATTCTGGATAATTATTTCATACGTATCCAACCATAGGAATATATATATTTGGTTAAGTAAATCATAATATTATGAAAAATATACTTACTTTAATCTCTAGAAGTACTTAATCCGTTACTTATTTTGAAATAACAATATTTTTTAACAAATTCTTTAAAGCAATAGCTTTTAGTTATTGACTTAAGAAATTAAAAATTTTGTTAAAAGGGATAATAAATAGCAATGAAAAAAATTTGTGTACTTTCAATGCTATGAAGTTATACAAGAAGTGCATTTATTTCCTATTTTTTACAACTTCATGACATGTTTCTAAATTTTATTTTAAATTTAAATTAAAATGAACAGTAAATTATTATTAACACAAAAAGGACTTTTATACCTTAAGAACACATTAAAGAGCAAAACGCATAATCAGATCCTCCTTAATATCAAAAGCTATGAAATATCCATCTGAATCTGTAAATTGAATTAAGTTTACCTGCAATAGTGATAACTTAATTAAATATCTCTCATAATTTCCATTTTTTTCTATGTTTAATATTGCTCGGAATAGAAACCTATATATTTGTTTAAGTTAACTAATATAATCTGAAAACGATGCAAATTTATTCTAACGAAATAAATTTTTCTTATAAATGTGAAGTATTAAATATATGTATATATATATATATATACATATTTATATATATATATATATATATATACATATTTATATATATATTTAAATGAGTTAATTGTTTATATAATTATAAGAGAGAACTTAAATTTAATGTTGGTGTAATTTGTAGAAATTATATACAGAGAAAATAAATGTACTTAGATAATAAATTTCTAGAAAATTAAAAGTTTCTGAATTTCCTTTAATGTATACATGTATTAGTTAAAGCAGTTATTATGCCTATAATATGTAATTAAATGTATAATACACAAGTTGTTAATAACAACACTTCTAACAGAAAATGTTATCAATAACAGATATTTCCTCTAGGTTAATGCAGCTGTCCTATATAATGATATTTTGTTAGTTACTCATTTTCAAATTGAAATTATTTATCAATTAATGAAAATATATTATTTGTAATAAAACTGATAATCCCACACCCAACAATTTTCTTATAATGTTGCAATTATGTTGTAATTTTGATTAAAAATGCATTTGCATTATCATATCATAATATATATATATACATATACACGAGGGTTACTCTGAAATTTTTGACATATGCGCAGGTGAGAATTTACAAAATAAAAATAACGGTTTAATTTTAAAATAAAAAGTTTTTTTAACACGGAAGACGATTTTTTACTGACTTTCTTCAACTTTTTTAGCGTATAATAAATTTTAAACAGAAGAGAAAATGGAGTTGACGCTAGAACATTTTCGCGCTTTGATTTTCCACGATTTTAAAGCAGGATTAAATCAAGAAGAATTAGTTAGCATTTGAAGAATCAAGTTAGCATTTGATGATGAATCTCCAGCCCGCGCCACTGTATTAAGATGGTTTAGAGAATTTAGAAGAGGTCGCAATTTTTATCACTATGAAGAACGCACAGTAAGGCCGCCATCAGCAGTAATCCCGGATAATGTGTCTGCCATACGAAAAATGTTAATGGATGATAATCGCTGAATCTATTAAATGATACAGAACGAAATTTACATCATATCCGCAGCCATACACAACATTATTCATGAAGAATTACATATTAAAATATAGTTTGCCGTTGGATTCCCCATAATCTAACTGAGCACCAAAAAGAGGAGCATGCCAGAATCAGTAAAGAAACTCTGAAATTGCTAAATGATGGTGGCCACCGCATCATTTCTAAAATTAACAGATGATGAAACGTACATACCGTTTTTTGACTTCCCAACACATCAAGAAAGCAAAATATGGGTCTTTTAAGATGATCCCATGCCGACAATGGTGAAAAACAATTTGCACTGAAAACAGTGATGCATGTCGTTTTATTCAGAAGTCGGGATTGGTCAAAGCCATCAAGTTGGGAGGACAGATGACAGTAAATGCAAACTGGTATACCACTAAATGTCTTCCAGAGATTCCACAAAAACTGAATGTTAGGGGACTAATGCTGCACAATGACAATGCATCTTCACGTACAACCGGATTAACAGTTGAGTTTTTTAAACAAAAACAAATTAAAGTGATCGAACATCCGCCGTGTTCCCCTGATCTAGCTGTGTGCGACTTTTGGTTATTCTTTAATCTAAAAAAGAACTTACGTGAACGTCATTTTCATTCAGAAGAAGAGATTGATGTAGCTATAAATGCATTTTTTCATCTTTTCCAAGAAATGAATTGCTTGAGGCATCTAATCTGTGGAAAATTCGTCTACAAAAGTGCATTGATGCTGCAGGAAACTACTTTGAACACACCTAAAATTTTGTAAGTATAACTGTAAAAACATAGTTGTATCTGAAAAATTTCAGAGCGACCCTCGTATATATGATCCTTTCAATTAATGAATATAAATCAGACTATTTTCTCAAATGAATGATTAATAAATCTAAATGTTAAATATCTCTATATATTATTCAAAATATAAAGATTTTATCAGCGTATAGTGATTAGGCGAATGCTGTTGCAAGGCATTTTAATATTCACTTCATAAACTACCTTCAGAGATCACTTTTCATCGATAGTGATCATGTCACGCATCGAATTAAAGGAAAGGCATAAAACAATCAATGACCCACCCTGACATTTGTGCCTTCATATAGCAGACGTGTGATATCCGTTTCTCTTTGTCTTTGTCAACAGGTTCAAACCCATTACTTTTTGCCATGAAGAGTGCAATCATAATAGTAAGTTATGTTTAGCTTCATGTTCATTTTACAACAGAGGTAGTTGTGAAATAATCCCATCGCGGAGTTGAGAGCGCTATTTGTAAATAAGGTTTACTTAGTTGATGATATGTATCGAATGTATAAACACGAATTTTTGATTTTGTCGATAAGAAACGATAATTCCATTCTTTTACAATAATGATTACAGTATTAGAAAATTATATACAAATAAAGGCTGATAAATACATTTTTGGTAATTTTATAACACTAAGAAGAACAATAAGAATTAATGTTTGTGATTTTTATCTCTAGTTTAAAATGAAAGTTTAATAAATAGAAACACCAGAACAATGTCAACAATAAAATTAAGAAAGTCTATAACAATTCAAAAGTCAAAATTATTTATTTAATATCATCACCAACATTTGTGCATATAAGCGGTTTAAGTTTTTCTCTAACCATATTTTTTCTTTGTACATGTAATTTACACAGAAAATATGCTAATATCATAGCAATTAATTTAAAATATTTATAAAACTCTAGACGTATGTTTACAACTAAGATATCTTAAGGAAAATGCTTAGTAACATCCTTGCATATTCTTTGTCTAACAAATAAATGTGCATTTCAGAATAATGGTCAGTGTTTACCTCTGAAATTACTACTAATTTGAATAGTTTAAACGAATTGCTTGGAGAATGATTTATTTAGCTAATAAAAAAATTTATATCATTTCTGGGGTTGAAGAATTATTCCTACAAATTTCAGTTTTAAGGATGAAATTTCGTCTTTATGTCGGTAATTACTTTTTCACCTACTTTACGTATTCTCAAAATTTAATCTCAATTTTAAAAAAATAGTATGTAGCTAAATTAAAACTCATAAATTTCCAATTTTTAATTTTATTCAGTTTTAAAATAATGGTGTTCATGTGGAACATAAAATAACATTTTTAAGTTTGACCGAAATGTTTATTATTTATATATTTGACCAATACTTTTAACTAAATACTCTACTTTTAGTGACGTTCTTTCATTAGAACTATAATATAGATAATTTTAAGATATTTTCAATAAATAATTAATTATAATTTTAAATAAATGTGCGATATTAAAATTAAGATTAGAAATGATTATAAAATAATTTGTTTAATGCGTAGCTCAGTGAATCGTTTAGAATATAGTAATCATGATAGATTGTAAATTTAAAAATAATTTAACTGATACCCTGAAACACTTTAATCAGATTTTTCAGTTATTTGGTTATAAGTATTTGTATTTTAAAGTATATATATATATATATATATATATATATATATATATATATATATATATATATATATATATATATATATATATATATATATATATATATATATATATATATATATATTTATATATATATATATATATATTTTTATAGTATTTAATTTTCCTCATATTTAAGAATGTCGTTCATAATGAATGATTTCTTATGAAATTCAATTTTCAACTTTATTTGTCTCATAATAGAATATAAATCTACTGAAAACAATAGAAATTAACCAGCAAAAACTGTTGCTAAAATTTAAAGTAATGATTCTGAGAAAAATTACTTATAAATAAAATATTATACGAATTTAATCACAAAAATTATTAAACTTTGAAATTATAATTTATTTACCTACACATTTTAAGAATTCTGGGGAACAAGTTTGTTTTAAATGACATGAAGTGTTTCTAAATACTTACTAAAATGCATAATTCATGTGATTACTTTTCAGACATAAATTCTACCTGCTTTAAATAATGAATTAAACAAGGAATTGTAAAACATTTTGAACTATTGACATTTCAGACATAATTTACAATAAATATTTAAAAAATAACAATACGTGATATTTAAATTGCAGGAAATGTTTCCTTTAATATAGGCTTTTTGATATATTTCATGAGAAATTATTATTCCACGGTTTGACATACAATAGAATAAAATTTCACATTCAGTGTTTTCATATTCATAAATGTTTCTGAAATCCAGATCTACTTATGATTTCAAATTACAAACATTTATAATTTCATCAGTATTATTTCAAAATATTACCATTATTTTGAGCAGAAAATATATTTCAAAACTTTAAGATAATAATAAATGTTCAGTGCTATGTATATATATTAATGAGTTTGAATTTAAGAGGAACTGAGAAATGTTATCCATAAAAAATATTTCTCATATTATAATAAATACTTAAAATTAATATTATACAATTCATGAAAATGATCAACATAGTTTTTGAAATTGAATAAATAATTAAACTTCATATTTTATATCAAAACAATCTCTTTTTCTTAAAATGTGTAAATTATAGCACCAGGGAAGCATTATAAAAAAGAATGATATAAACTTATGTGCATTCTATACTGATAACGGTTATCTTCAATGTCAGACACAATCTTCTTTGAATGTAGGTCCCGGTAGAAGTTTGTTTGTCACTCAGCGGTCCTTTTTTGCTTACGAAGGCTAATTGGACTATGATCTACTGTTTAAAGAGAATTTCGAACCACTACAAACATATATGATCAATGTGGAATTCAAATGTCAAACTGCTCAATTGAAAGTATAGCTCTAACCATTCAGCAACCAGTGCCTTTATAATTAGCTCTTAAATATAATAATGAAAATTAGTCTTATTAACAAACGTAACTAAGAAAACTAAATCAAACGTGTCACATAATTGATTTTAACTTTAAGGGGAATCTCTGTTCTACTATTATAATTGAACAACAAGATCTTATAGAAAATCGGTGCAAAACTTAAAACAATTATTATAAATTTCATCTTATGGTTTTAGCCAGATATAAAGTAATTTTTTTAGATTACACTTAGAAATTTTTATAACCTGATTATATGATTAAAATTATTTAAATTTGTGTTAAGACCTAATTGCAAAGTAGAAAAAATGGTTATTTGAGGCAAAACATGAGTTTATAAATTGGCACAGTGCAGTAGTTTAAATATCTGCAGATTGCGTTAGGGAGTCCATTCCATATCATTGACTTCCGAAAGAGATATGAATATAATGTAATCCATGAGAGAAAAGAGTTCACAATCGGAAAGGAGGGAATCTTTAAACTTTCACACACTCCAAATTTTATCAGTGCCCATAGAAAAAGCAGAAATGCAACCTTCTTATTCATTGTTTAACAGTGAATTGAACCGAAATCGAGAATCTTTGTTTCAAAAAAGCAGTCTTACTACAATGACGCATTGAATCCTAAAAAGATTATGCTTACATTATAGCTGAAATTTCTAAATAAAATATATACTTCAAAATTCATTACTGCTTTCCACTTATAATGGTCAGAATTTGCATTATACATATGTCAGTAATTCATCTAGATAGAAAAAATACATTCCTTTTGATCGTCGCTAAGCTGAAATAGTTAATCTGTACACCAACAAGGGTATTTATATTCGGATATTTTTTCTTCTAATAAACCGTAAATTAATCAAAATGTAAGTTAGGGAGTGCAGCCAACATAAAAATTATTTTTCGTTCAAGGTATTTTAAGGGGATATTGTTCATTTATGAGCTTAAAAATGTAAATTAAGAAAAAAATTGAAAACTTCTTAAATTGCTCCCTTTTTTAATTTTTCCCAGAACTGTAAATTAGTAACGTATCAGGTTTCAATGGTTTTTTATATCACAGAGAGTATGCTTCTCAAACTAAACGAGGAATATGTGTAGATACAATCTAAAGCTTTCTTTAATTAAAATAAGAGAGTATAACCGCATTTTAACTACAATATTTATACTAATAGATGAGGTTATATATATAAGAAATTTATAAGTGAATGTGTGTGTGATATTACTTCCTAGAGATTTTCATATTTCAATGTATTTAATGTTTTATTTTCTGTAATTTTTAGCATAAACTAAAAAAATAACTAATTTGTTTTAAATTTGATATTTTCATTACTAACCACATAATAATAGTTATAAATATATTTTCTAAGTCTGTTTACATTTTTTTCTTTGTAAATAAAATTCTTGCATAATTCCATTAATTGAACTCAAAATGTGATTGTATTTCAGACTGAATAGAAAAGTAAATATTGGAGTTTATATTGAATTTAAAATCTTCAAGTAATTTTTCGTTTAGTAAATTATAAAAAATGTATCATAAAAAAAGACTTTTCATAAATCAGAGTAATTTTTTATGTTATATTCTACTAATAATGTATGTTAAATATCTGTATTATTTCGGTAAACCCATTAGTAAGAACTCAATATAAGGAAAAATTGTAATTTAATTGGAAATAATTTTTGTTTCATTACATTTTTTGTCTTTATTTATGGATATCCACAGATTAGTAACTATACATATATATATATATATATATATATATATACATACATAAATATTTAGATAAATATTTATATATATATATATATATATATATACATACATAAATATTTAGATAAATATTTATATATATATATATATACATAAATATTTATATTTATATATATATATACACTTATCTACTAAAGTGAAATATAATTGCTTTCCTAAAAAGCTAATTATATTTAGTCGCATGAGTACTCATAATAAAAGTATTCTGTATTCTTGATGATAAAATATTCATGAAATTCAAATGTAGTTATAATGAGACGTATTTTTTAAACTCATGAGAATTTAAGAAGTTAACTGCTAATCACTATGCATTATGAAATTCAAAAAATATTATTTTACCTTTGTCTCAAGTTAAAGTTGAGAAAATATTTTTCAAACTTTGGTGTGAAAGTTTTCAAATTATTAATGAATAGATTGCTTAAAAGCTAATTGCAGTACTTTAGAAATATGGTTGAACAGGTATAATGTTTATAGTATTACATTGAACTTATTAATTATAACTAAAGCATAACATTGAACTTTAACATTGCAAAACACTTCAATTTTAATAGAGGTAATTGGCTGACAATTCTAATACTCATTTTAACGTGAAACAAAAATTTAAAATTTTATTTATCATAAAGAGAAAAAACTTTAATAATGGCGTATATTTATTATTACTTTTATTAATTAGGATATTTTATAGAATCCTAGTAGTTGAAAATTCCTAGAAGTTGAAGAAAAATCCTGAAGAATCCTAGAAGTTTAAAATGATCCATAATTAGCGGATTCCTTGCAAGAAATGTAAATAAATATGCTTATTTAAATCAACTTTAATACAAAAAATTCTAAAAAGAGTTGTTTTGTTTTCATTCATTATAAATAATCCTTTAAAACAAATACGGTAGAGTATGCGTTAAGAAAATTGTAAGCATGATTTTGATGTAAGTCTTAAGTTTAAGTAGTGATTAAGTAATATGTTTTCTTATAACTTGTCTATAAAAAGTCCTATTTGTACATTAATTATTGTATTTTAAGGATTTTATAAGAATTTGAATAGAAATGCAAGTCTGAACTTTTAATTATTTTGTATTTAGTGATAATAATTAAAATGAACAACTCTCATTCGTCAAATTATTATATTGTAGAATGCAATGAATTTAATCTGGAGTTGCGTATTTCCTGAATGCCCGTTCAAAAACAATACGCATAAAGTTTAATTTCTTTATATTCTTAAATTCTTTTTATGTGAACTTTATATTATAAAATCTTATGGAGCCAAATTATTTCTCAATTTTCTGAATATAAAAATTTTATTGAATAATTTACATACTTAATTTTATTAGGGTAATTTGACATTTACTTGCCAAGTCACTATAGGGAAGATCAACTGAGACAGATTCAAATCTACTCACTTATAGTTTTTAACAAATATGAGCTTCAGCAAGAAAAATATTTAATTTTAAAATAACTTATTATCTCACAATTACTTCACAGATATAATATAATATTTATCATTGCAGTAACTCATGATATGTACAATAAATATTATAAAAATACTGAAAGCAATAAAAAACTGAAAATGTCTGCAAAACATTTGAATTGTGAGGAATACAAATAAGCACTCCTTGTTTAAATTAAAAAAATATCTATGGTTAATGAATGTACCTTTATTGAATGATTTCAATTTTCGCGCGTATAGCGAATATATAACAACATACTACAATTTAATTCACACTTTATCATCTAACTTCCACAAATATAGCATTTATACCAAATAAATTACAAAAATCAAATTTTGAATTTTAATTAATGCTTTGAAATAATGAGAATAAATTAACATTAATTTTGCTGCTTCTATTACAATTAAACATTTTTTATGAAACTTTTTTACAATATCTGCCGATTTGGCATTTCCCCTTTCGTGTTTATTAATGAGCGGAAGCGATGACAGCTTTATGTAGTGTGGCAGTTGGGCATGCCACAACCGCGGAAAAAGGTTAGTCTTCGTAATTACGAAGTACGGACCAATCAGAAGATCTTCAGACTTAGTTTCTCAGAGGCATCCTTTCTCATGGAAAGCATTGCGATTGAGACATACTTTATGCACTCCAGGCGCCTTTAGTAAACATGCGGTATCTTCGGTTGTGTGGATATGAATTCAAGTTAACAATTCTTCATATAGAGAGAACAGTGTTTTAGCAGAAGAAGCCATGCTGCCTCAGCCGAAATGAAACCTAAAATGTAAAGATAAGCATATTTTCAAATTTGAAAATACAGAACGTAAATATAATCATGGAAGCAAAACACTGATGATACTATTAGCTTTCAACGTGATTATATTTATATGAAACAAATTCTGCATTTAATATAGCATTTGAGGGGTGTAATAAGATATCGCCACACGTGCATACAATATCCATTAATGTTAATATTGTATTAACGACGAATGTTATTATATTTATTTGACTAATGTAATTTAAGGAAATTACTAAAATAGTTTGATAAAATTTGTTAGATGACGTTTTTGAAAATTTTTTTTTCAAAATTATCACTTATTTGTTTAACATATTTGTAAGTATTTCATAAACGTTAACGCTATTAAAATCATAAACCACTAAATAATCATAAACCTCAAATTTTTCAATCCATTTTAGATGGGTAAATTTCTTTTATAAATGTGAAAAAACCGTTAAAATTTTGAATATAATAGAGTTATTCTAAAATTTCATAAATCATAATTATCTGCAAATTAATTATATATCTTCCAAAACTAGCGTTTTCTGTGTTATAGTAATTCTTCTTTCTGGGTTATAGTAGAGCGTTGTTTTCACGATACGGAAGTAGTGAGTTAGTACTTGACATAATCAAAAATTGTTAATGTTCAGTATACATGAAAATGTTTTCGGTATATATACTAATTTCACAACATATGTTAATATTTTATGATTTAACTAAAAATATTTTCATAAAATTTTATTAAATATTCAAGCATTAGTTTCGAGTCATATCTGCGATTTACAGAACACCCGCACAATGGATCATACTAATTAAAAACGTCTCATAGGTTTTCACCACAGAAAATATGTGCATGCATCATAAAATTTGAAAGATTCAATATTATATTATTAGAGTTATGTGGTTCATTGGGGAGTTTATCAACTCAGAAATCAATTTTAGCGCTTTATAGCGGCACATCACTTAGTGATTGTATATGCTTAACTCTTATCATTGATACAAATAGGAAGCTAAAATTGTACCTATAAAGTAATTTTTAACAAGTTATTAGAAACTGAGAAATATTTATTTTATTGAATATGAGAATGCTACTTTATATCCTTAGAAATTTTAAACAATTCTAAATTATTTAGAATTGGTAAATAAAAATTTATTTGTAATAAGGAAGTTTAGCTATGCTACGTTTTTGGCAAAACATTTCTGTTCCTAACATTGTCATTTTAAAGAGAAATATATTTATGTATTCATTTTTGTATAAGTAGCTGAATTTTACACTGACAACGAAACATTAGTATAGATAGAAGAAAATTTGTCTTTCGTAGCATATATAATTTTTTATATTCTAACGGAACATATTTTCATAAAATTTTATTAAAAAATCAAGCATTAATTTCAAGCAATGCATGCGAATTTAAGAAGACCACAGGGCTCACGCTAATTAATAAGATCCCATAGGTTTATACCAGAGAAAATAAGTTTGTCAACCATAATCCTTTATTTTTTTAAACTTCAAGTCATATTATAATTCAATAAAATGTTTTAATTTTAAGAATTATTTTTTATTAATAGTATTAAGCAAAGCTAAATTTTTCAATTCTAATATTTCCATTAGTTTTAATTAAAATCCTAATTTGAAAACTTGTTTTTGTATTCTTAACTTTTGATGTTTTTAAAGTTGTTCGTCAAAATATTTTTGTATTCTTTTTCCACTGGGCATTAGGAAATGCAAATGTCATCTTTTATAAATGTTATGAAGGACATTCCCTTGAGGAAACCGTCATGGCTTAGTATTCTAATAGATTTTAAGTAATTTTATTTATTGTTGATTGATTATGTTTTCCATTTTAATTACTTTTGCTTAGGCTTTTCTTTTTTTTTATATTTCATTGCTCATTTTCTTTTACCAATAATTTTTTTCATAATTAAGACATTTTTAAATGTAATTAAATTCAACAGTATAATAAAAAATTGCAATGAAATATAAAACTGAAAATTAATTTCTATCTTTCGAATCAACTGAAAAATTGATCATTAGTTTAGTTTTATAAGCACATTTATTTTAATTCATTTATATTCTCCTAATTTATATTAAATTCATAATTTCACATCTACTTAAGTACTATTTGTAATCATTTGTTTCCAATAACCAAGTTAAAGATAAAACTACAATAAATAATCATAAACAATGCAAAATTATTTTACATATCTTCTATTCCTAATATTGCATGTATGTATACATCTGTGGTCACACACACACACAGAATATAGATCTATCTATCAAATGTATATATATATATATATATATATATATATATATATATATATATATATATATATATATATATATATATATATATATATATATATATATATATATATATATATATATATATATATATATATATATATATATATATATATATATATATATATATATATATATATATATATATATATATATAAAGTGTCTGGCCACAAAACTATGATTCTAAATGGTTCGATTAAATTTTCTGAAAAGCTGTGTGCTTTTTTTACGTCACAGAATATTATATATTTTTCAGTTCATTAATATGTTTGATACTGCTTTGATGGTTGTTCTTATTTTTCAGTTATTAATTGTAATTATAATATTTCAATTAGAAATAAATGTTTTAATCTAAAGTTTAGATATTGGTTTTAGTTGATTACCCTGAAAATTTTCTGTTAAGAATATTTAGTCATTCCCTTAGAATTTTTTTAAGCAAATTTTCACTGATACAGTTATTTAAATTTATGATTTATTTAAATAACATTCCCTTTTTGTACTTTTAAGAGTAATTTTAAGAATTTCTTCCAATTTTTTAAACATTATTTTAAAAGTTTTTAGAGTACATAACGCTTAATTTGTAGCGACAATATTTTTAATATTCATACACATATACATATTTTTAAGGAATATTTTTTCCTTTCGGATTATTAGCATATGATTAGAAACAGTATCTTATCCTTATCTTCAAAAAATAAAAATTATAATTAATTCCATAAAAATTCTAATAAATTATAAGAAATATAACATTTTAAAGCAGTATTCATAAAAAAAAAAGGTTTTAAAGATACAAATGAGCAATTCTTTCTCGTAATCCAATTATCTCCGTGTCTTTTATTGTATTTTTATTGGCTCTAGCGGAAAGAAATAACCAAAAGCTGAGAAATTAATTTTCATTTTCATTTTACGCTTGACTAAATATTAAAGATTTTTTTTAATGAAGGAATAGTTATATTTGCCATTTTAAATTAAGGATAAATAATTATTTTAGCATGACAGTTTTCTTATTATACATGTTTGCATGATAATATATTTGCAAAACCTAAAAAGTCATCAGAGCTCCAAGGTAAAACAGATGTTAATATTATTTATTTAATAAATATTTTTTAGATGAATAAAGTGGACATTTTCAAATTCTTTACAATCATTTTCCATAAAAAAATGCAATATAAATAGATAAGATATTATTATTACATAAATTTATCTATCAACATTCTTTATACCAAACTTGGCGGAATGTTAAATACATTCTACAAGGATAATAACTTCTACATTATTGCATTGGTGTGTATTTCATAAAAAAAGTAATTTAAAATATAATTTCCTGTATATTCTTAAGGATACTTTTTAAATCTCTTTATTTTCCTGAGGATTAATGATGATATAAAAATTGTATGATAAATATTAATTATTATTATTTTAAACAAGAAAAAAATGTTTAAAATGTTAAGTGTATACATGCAGTTAATCGTATACTAAAATGAGAAGCTAAAATTCGAGATTGAAACCGAGAATGTTATTGGAACATTACAAAAAGTTTTCTGAGACTGAATAAAGAGGAATGTGTTATTCTTACAACAATATGTTTTTTTTTAAAAAAAAATGCTCTTATAAGAGATTAAAAGTACAAACCAGTGCAGTTTTAAATTTCCTCTTTTGACGAAACAGTGTAGAAATATATTTAGATTATAATAAAAAAATAGGGATTAAAATGTTGAAAAAGGAAATAAGTGCAGAAGAATTTATTTTCATGAGTCTGAGAGAGATTTGGATAACATAATCCTAAAAGAACACTACTTAAATTTATTTTATTTTATTTCCAAAGAATAACAGTTTAGTTAATACTTAAACAGAGTAACATTCATTGTAAGTTGATATTTTATTTTAGAATAGTGCATATAAGTGTTTTTGAATAGTTAACAAGAATACTTTATTGGAATATTTTTGATAGATGGACTTGATATATATTTTGTCACTTCAACTAAACTCTGTAAAAAAATATATTTTTTTAAAATCCATTTAAATACTTCATTTAAAATTTTAAATGTAAATAATAATTTTAACTAAATTAATTAACAAGCTCTATAATTTAGAGTCTAGAAGTTTTTATTTATCTATAAATAAAATTTAGAAATTTAGTATTCAGAATATTGGAAGCATTGAGTTGCACTGTAAAATATATTTAGCATAAAAATAATACACAATTGTGAGTGAAAACCCTTAACAATACAAAAATAACATAATTATGGCGCATAATATATATATATATATATATACATTAATTTTTTCCCTTATAATTTGAATGAAATGCGTTTAAATAATTGTATGTCTTAAATACCATTTAAGAAGAAATCATAAATTTATTAAACTATTCCAATTTCAAAATAAAATATTAAAATGTTTTTGTGGCGTGTTCTCTCATATTCGAAAAGAAAAACTCGATTAATGAACCAAAACTAAATTTATGAAGTATGCAAGCACCAACCAGCTAGGGTTTCATTAGGAACAAAATTATTTTTCAAGTGTCTGAATTTCGTAGTAATTGCTTCTTCTCTTCTACTGAAAATGAGTAACATAATTCACTAGAATGTTTACCTTTAACATTCCAAAATAGACAATCATTTTTGGTTGTTGGCTCCAATGAATGATGAGAACATGATTTAAAGGTTTTGTAGGCGCTTCTACTTTTGCGTCTTTCATGTTCCCACTCATTTTGTGTTCTGAGAGATTAGTCTTGTTTTCATTGAACATACAAATAGCGTTCATGATTCGAAATTTCTATTTGTAGCAGCATCAAAAGTTTATTTATATACCACGTTCCATCGTTATTTTCTCTACTGAATTGCAAAGTAATATTTAGCAATAGGTGACTGAAAAGATTTGCGTACCTGTTAGATTCAATACCTAAAGATTTTAAATTTCTGATTTGTGGTCCTGTTTCGTCATACAATTTTCTTAAAGAATACAAATCCTTTAAATTTTTTAGAGGCTTAGTGTCTAAAATATTACCCATGGGCGCTTTAATTAAAACATCCTTTTTACCAAATCTTTCCTTTAAAATATCAATCGCGACATCATAGTTTTCATTTATCAACGTAAGGGCGCTTATGGTTGCTGCCGCATTACCAGAAAGAGAAATTTTCAGATAATTGAATTTGTCAATTTATGAGAGTTCCGGATTGTTATGAATCACGTTTTCAAATTGGGAATAAAATTAAAGAAGCTGGACATGATTTCTATAAATTTTTAAAATGTGCAATCGCAGATATTTTGCTGTTTTTTTTCAACTGCCTATATTGTTATTCCCTATGTCTGACCGATATTTGTCTTTTTCTTCTAACTGTCTCGATTTCATACTCAATTATTTAATTTTACGCGATAGATTAACTTTACAAAGGATTATTTGTTTCGCTAATATTCACCACAAGTTTCACTTTCGGTTTCATTGTTCTCTAGATTCGAAAAATTTTCAATCTCAATATAAGTGTCTTTATGTTTTCCGCTTTAACCAACAACATTTACATAAAACTTCCAACATTTCAATATTTTCAGTCTTAGATTTAATGCTGGTTTCGATTTTCGTCAACTAGTTTGTTGTGTTTGCTCTAAGAGCGACACGTTTTTGTTTAAAGTTTTCATTTTTCATCTATATTTAAACTTTTAGTTATTTCGACAGTATAAATTTAATTCAACTGATTGAAAAAATTCTATCACGAAGGGTACTTACACCTTTTATACATTTTTCTCCGAAATTGACTCGTCGACAAAGATGTTAATCCACAAATATATGTTCACTTATATTATCATTTCATAGAAGTCGTCATTTTAGGGATCAATTAATTATCAAGAATTGAATTCAGTGGTAGATCAAATTACAAATTTCGGCACTTTCTTTAGCCGATTTCACCATGCAGAAAATTCGAATGATCGTTTTTTATCGACAGAACTAAAATACTTGCTTACACATTCGATACAATTCGTCAACTAAGTACCTCTTTTTTACAGATGGCGCTCTCAGCTCTGCGATGGGATTATTTCACATTTAACAAAAAGTAGAAAATATCTATGTGCATTTATTGTTACTAAACTGGAAAAAAAATTTGCATTAACATAAGGAATGATATAATAAATAAAATAAAAATATCATTAAAATAAATGTAATAAATACGGTTAAAATTTCACATATTTTAATAAGTGTAACAAATATTCCTATATAGCAGTTTTCAATAAAATTAACTTAAGGCATGCAGAAAAAGTGAACAACAAATGTTCTTCAAAATAAATTAATTTAATTTTACTTTTATTTTTTTCGGAAGTTTAATAGCCTTTTAAATGAATGAAATTGACATAAAAGAATATCTATTTATTAATACCTGGATGAAAAATTTCAAATATTTGTCCATAAACAGATGATTTTCTACAAATTCTTGAAAGGAAAATGATTTATCAATAAACTTAATTTATTTAATTAGTAAATAGCACTATCCACTTGTTTCTTAATATTATTTAATAAAAATTTTTTATTCGGTAAATAATCTGACATACATATAAAGTATTTAGATTTAATTAAATAATTAATATTGCATTCAGTTCCAAATGAATAGTTACTATTAAAAATAATTAAAAAAAAACTAAACTTTTCAGAATTAAAAATCCTTTGTTTCATACGGTGACATTATCGTGGAAAATGTATCCAAAACAAGTGCGGCATGACAAATATACATCAGTTTATTGTATAAAAAGACGATACAAACCAACGTAAATTATTATAAAAGAAAGTGGATGAGTAAATACAAAAGAAATTCCAGAAGCGTAATTAAATAAATGCTTTTGTTATTGCTTAATGAAATATTTAATTATATTTCAACGAACAAAATCTTCCTAATTTAAAAATATATGAAAGTTTCGCTTTTGTTCCGGATTAAATGAAGATTTTTTGATTGAGCAGAGATTTATTTTCACCTGAAATTGAAACAATATTTCAATAGGCTTTTCTATTAATATTTAAATTTGTCTGGTTTATGTATATGTATTTTCTACTTGATACGTTCTATAAATAATTTATTTCAAGATGCAACTTAATGCTTAGCATCAGGTATTTAAATACATGCTTAAATACATTAAAATAACATTACACTCATTAAATAAATGTATTAATAATTTCTTATGCTTTTTATTATAAACGTAGGTACACTGAAATGCTAATAAATATATATTTTCATTAACAGTGAATATTTCCTAAAATACTAATATATGTGCATTAATTAAAAACGTTAAAGCTATGTTTTAAATAACATCATAATAAAAATATTTAATTTATAAACAACAATATTTTTTATATTCATTATATAATACAATACAAGAATAACTAGAACATAATTGTTATCATTTTTATAAATATTTGAGACACAATATAATTATATAGTTCTATATAATATATTTTATATTGTAGAGCTATTTTATATTACACAGAACTAGTTTAATGACAATATATAATTATATTATAAAATTAAGAATATAAATATACATTATATTATTATTATATGTTACTTAGTAGATTTTTTACATGAATGTATTTTGATCGATAAATTAACAGTATAAAACTATAATTATAGAACAGTTTAACTATACAGTGGTGGCCAATATCACCGTTAAATTTTTAATGTTTTATGGTTTTCAGATTTGTGGGCTTACAGAAGATATTTATTTTCTATTATCAGAATCATTTGTTTATCAAATCAAACGAAACTCAGTTCATACTTTAATTAAAATCACATATTTAAAATGCTTATACCAAAAGCTATGTTTCATTTTTAGTCTAAAGTGGAAGCAAAATCTGTCATGAATGCTAAAGTGTAATATAATGAACACTAGCAAACCTCAATTACTGTTTTGAGAACAAGTTAATAATAATAAGATTTGATCTGTAAAACCCCTATTTTATTGGATTGAATTTTGTAGAAGGATGTACAATAGTTGCACTAAATAGAATAATACTTTTTTTTAATCTTTTTCCTTTTTTTAAAGATTTTAATACTAATATATCAACAACCAAAACTTGTTGGAAAGCTGCAAAAAGAAGCAAAATTGTTAGCCCAAGTGAAACTATTCTCACATAAGCAGAAATTGTCAGACAGGTTGATAGGTCAGTGACATTATCTGGTGTACACAAATTTTGCTTGCATTATGGTAAGACAAAACCAGGGAAGAAATAAGACAACTAATAACCTGGAGTTTTGGTAGTGGTATATACTAATGAGAAGAGAAATCCCTAACGATTCTTCCTTATTTCTGATGTCACAGAAAATATGGAAGATATAGGAAAGGGGGCGCTTAGGCACACGTTTGTGTGAACAATTTCGGCACTTCTGTTCATTTTAATCTTTGACAATTGCAAGGGAATCAATGAATGTATTTTTCAAGATTACAATAAATCCTCTAATGTTGCAATCTATATGAAGCAATCATCAATCACTACAGCAATAATTCCAGTTCAAGCAATGAATCTTTATATTGAATTACATGCTTTTATTTCCATGGTTAAATCCCTCTAAGTATTGGAATATTTGTATAATGCGTTAGAGCGATTCTCAGGGAATTAAGAGTTGGATTTTAGAGTAGAACTAAAGTTAGCTAATTTTATAGTAGAATTAATATTAAATATTTATGTATTTTATATTATAATCTTAGATATTAATTGTATAAATTATAATACTAAAATTTATTTTATAGTATAATCTTACAGTAATACTTTGGAGATTTCTACAGAAACTGTAGACCAATATTAACTATTTTCCACCAAAAATCTTTTTAAGATATGCTTAGAATATTTACCATTTTATAAATACTACTTTTTTATTACATGAGAGATAAACATTATTTTATAAATAAAAATGCTTGTTACGTTTTCTTGTACTCAATTTTTCAAAATAAAATGAGTAAATCATAAAATCTTAATATACAAAAAATATTTACCAATGAACTTCCTTGAACATTTCTCCAATTTTTTTCTTAATAACTCGTTGCCTCACGATCAGCAAGGAGCTTTCTCAAATGTCATTCATTGATCTACATAATAAAGGGTTAATAACTAAAATAATCATTTCTTTCTCTTGCGAAATAATAAATTAGTTTGTCCTTCTGGTAATTTAGTTATGCAGAAAAATATGTTTACAATAAAAATTTCTGTTTCTGTCGAACACATGTTCTTTAAATTTAACAAACATTTTAAGTCATAAAAGTGGCACAAATTATTAAGCAAAAAATAATTTTATAAATATGTTATTTTATGACATAAAATAGAAGTATAGCAGTTGTTATCTTGAAATAATTTGTTGTTCCGATAGTCATGTCTTAGAAACTCAGCAAGTAAATTTTTAGAAATTAAATATTTTAGCATTTTTGTCAGATTTTTTATTTATTTGTCAAATATTGAAGCATCGAGTATTTTTTATAAATAAATAAATATTTTATGAAGCAAGAGTAAAAAAAATCCATAATTGAATTATATCCTATATTTGAGATTGACAGTTATATATAACCATTTATAATTATATTTATAATTAGAATATTTTAAATCACTCACATTTGGTTTCTTAACTGCATATATTAAACATATCTCCATCTCATTGAATTCAGTTGTCAACGTATATCAAAATAGAAATCTAATCAACAAAAACCATTTAAACTTAAAAGTAAGTTTGCTGTCAAAATAAGGTATTGATTGAGAAATGCGCTTTTTTTTTTACTTTCTCATAACAAAAATGGTCACATTTTGCTTTTTTTGATAATACCATAAATAAAACATTGAATTTATTAGTTCAAGATAACATTAAATTTTATTTAAAAATAGATGATAAAGAATATTGGAAAATTATTTTTGACTTTGTTAATTTAAATTTATATTTTTTATAGATACCAGTGTTATTAAAAAATAAGATACTTATGACGTCCTTGAACACTTAATTTATTATTTAAACTCATTTTTTGAATTTCAATTATAAAATTTTGTTCAATCATTTAAAAGTATTTTCTATAAAATGTTGAACATAATCTGTGGCAGACAAATTCAGGATTCTCCTATATACAACAAAATTATTAATCGTTACTGTAATGGACTCATTTATTAAAAATAGACCATTATTATTGATGTGTTTTCATAAACTTGCTAAACAGTGAGGCCAAAATAAAAGTCTTCCTATGTTTTCTGATTTTTTAAATAGAGAAGGTTACTAATGGCATCTCTCAGTAAAGTCTAAAGCATAAAAGTCTTAAATTATTATGATGTTAAAATATAATTATGTAGGTTTTGTAGCATATATTTATTTTTTGGTAAGTGACGTTTTTGATTAAAAATATATCCACACTATGTAAATCAGACGTTGACCTTCTGTTCAATAAAATTCAAGACCTACTCTAAAGTACTAAACCACGAAACAAAGTAGCATGTTGTATAAAGTGCCAGTGTCTTTTCCTAGTACGAGAACAATTTGAGTATTTCATTCTGCCAGTAAATCGGGAACAATAATTGTTAACAGAAAGAACAATGTAGGTATATTTCCCAACTCCAACTTGCCTAAATCTGAAAAAATCCTATTCTACAACTTTCTTAAATGGTTGCTCAATGATACTTTGAAGATATATTTCTTCTATAACATTAAATTTCCTTCCGGAGATGGTGAATGCCCTTTATCAAAAATAGATTAAACGACATCATGCTTACTGTGAATCAGCCATTATGCACTGCAAATAATCCTGATATTTTCTTGGTTTCTTCTCTATTCTGGATCTCTCAAAACGGAAAATGTTTAAGGCATAATTGGATAGCATTTTCAAAGGTTACCAGAACCACACTGAGTTAAAGAATTATAGCAAATATTTGAAAAAAATGGAAAACTAATCCTCAATATATTTATATATATATATATATATATATATATATATATATATATATATATATATATATATATATATATATATATATATATATATATATATATATATATATATATATATATATATATATATATATATATATATATATATATATATATATATATATATATATATCATAGTTTGTATAACAAGTTATTGAGTTATTGCAAATCAAAATTTTCATGTGTTTCAAAGAATTTTTATTTATTAGAAAAAATTCTTTCTTCTTAAATTTCTTAGTAAAATATAGCTCAAACGTATTATATACTTTCTGTGCCATAAAATTCTTTGAAAATTTCTTTCCATAAAATTACGTAAAATTTCCATTTCAAAAACTTTCCAGACAATTCGGAAATATAAATCATAAGTTTCTTAAACGTTAAAGATATATAAAAATAAAAGATAATTTTCTTTTCATAGAATGTATTATTCAAGTATATAGAAAAAAACAGGAGATATTTGCGAAGCATTTTAAGTTATTTTCTATTTATGAGAGTGATTTTTGCTTATAAGGAAAAGCTGTTTTAAAGTCAAATGTTTTTTACAAAAAGACTTTTTAATCTCATGTATTGATTTTTCAACGTATATTATTAAACCACAGTTGGAAATCTTCATATATAAAGTAGGATGAAACTAAAAGACAATGACCGATTTTTAGTTCTTTGTCAATAATACAGCGTTAAAATTAATCATTCTTAAAAATTAGATACTATTTTTGACATAACTTTTACTTAAACGATCTACCCTCCATTGTTGGTACTTTAAAACATTACACAAATATTCGATTATCATCATCAGTAAAAACCAAACTTTTCGTTGCACATTTTTTTATAATATAATAACTTTAGAAATATAAGAACAGCCCTTTGCTTACATCAAAACTTATTATATGATGATACTTTTATATATAATCATTGAATATGTTTTGATGCACTCAATGATATATATATATATATATATATATATATATATATATATATATATATATATATATATATATATATATATATATATATATATATATATATATATATATTCATACATTTTTATATGTAATTTAAAAGGAATCACTATTAATTTACATTTTTTCAAAGTATTTCAGTATTTCATTATAATTGCATAAATATTGAAATGAAATTGAAAGCATTCAAAATGAATTCATATCGTTTAATAATTTTACTTTTGCTTTTTCATTTATTTTAAATGTGTCTAATTTTATTTTTCTATCCAAAATTTTAGAGATTTTACCAAGAAAATAAAATAAAACATGCAAAATTAAGTTATGACCCTAAATTTTTTCCAATGGCAGATTGTAGACAGTTACAACTGCAACAGAGTCTATTAATCTATTGTTTCCTGATACCCAAGGAACCGGCCAGAAACAGCAACCTGTTAGCCGCCAAGGCGTTGCCCCGGGTGCAGCACAGGGGATGAGCCAGCATCGCACCCTCACACATGCCATAGGGACCCGTTTATAGGGTAGACATCATTCATGCTTTATTCTCACACACAAGGAAAGGACAGGATAGAGAGAGAGAAAGTACACCCATGCCTGACCCAGGATTCAAACCCAGGACCTTCTTACCTGTAGTCAGGCACGCTGACCACTAGACAAGTTGGTAGGCTGTGTCCCTAAAACTAATAGAGGATATTTTTATAGGATCTTTTTTTGTTAGGGTTTCTTGATTTAAAGGTATTATTTTGTTTTTCCAACATAAACCAAACATTTTCTTATTTTAATTAATATAAAATTTATTTTCATCTTTTGAAAAAATATAATTTTTAAATGCTGAAGTGTATTCTCTTAATGAGTTCATTTCCTGATTATTTTAGAAATACCTTAAATTTTTTTGTAAATGATACCAGATACAATTTATCTTAACAAACAAACCGGTTAAATGAAAAATCAAGTTATCATTCAAACTAAAAACATTGTTCAAAAAAGTATAATCTGTAAGTATTTAAAAGATTTTAAAAATAATTTTTGTTACAAAATTTTACAAAAAATATTGTGATCAGTTTTTTATTTAACTTTGATAACGCCAAAAAAATGTTTACCTATTTATCGAAAATAATGTTTAAATATCTAAAATCTATTTAAAGATATACAATTCACACCATATACAATACAATTCTTTTATGCACTTGAAATTGCGTAAGTGGAACAGCTTCTTTAAGGAAGCAGATTTAAAGAATGTAGGTGTATTTAATTTAATTTAGCAATTTAGAAAAAAAAATTATTTTAGCACATAACTATGTATATTCTATATGAATATTATTTATTTAACATTACATATTAATAAAAATCTAAATAGAGTTATAAAAATAAAAATAAATTTTAAATTAAATTTTGCTGATATATATTTATATTCGTATAAAATAGTTTCTTTAAAAAATAATAATTAATTAATAATTATTAAATAATTCTACAAAATTGCTTTCATAGTTATCAAAATTGTTTTTAAAGTGTGTGAGCGTGTTATATATTTACAAAATCACATGACATAACTTCTAAAATAATATTATTTTATCTAATGAGTTCTTACTAAATCTATATTCTTGGCATTTAAATATGAAAAATGTCCATAAAAATGGAAATAAACCATCTCAAAATGCTTTAATTTTAAAAATTATATAAGTCATGTATTATTAAATATAAAAGTGATATTAATTCTCAAATCAATTTACGAAACCATTTTCATCTTAAACATAACTTGTAAAATGATATGCTAACATGCTTAATTTTTATACTTTTGATTTTATGGTTCAATATACCCATTTAACAGCATGATTCTGATTTCAGTTTTTTAGATGCTTCTCCTTCGGAATCAAAGAACGAAGGACTAAGTTTAATATCATAAATTTATTAAATTATCTAAACCGCAACTGCAACTTAATAATGTATGTCTCATTCACTAATCTCATTTGCAGATTCAACAGGTGGTTAGTGCATGACTTCGCTTATTTAATAATGTAATCAACACTTGCAAAAAATGTGAGGATCCAGCATCTCATGCATTTGATAATAATCATGAAATTTAGAAGTAACTAATTCATTTTCATCAACAACTAATCTTTTCATTTTATGCTTCATAAAATTTGGGACAACCGGAATTTTTATATGAATTTGTGTAATTTACAACCGATATTTAAGGCATAATCATAGGATTTTGAAGTATAAAAATGAATTGGAAATATAAGATTTGATTTAGGAGAGTTTGAATATGAGTTTATTAACATGGTAATTAAACATAAAACTAATATAAATTTAAGAGAGGCGTTTTTAAGATAAGATTTATTTAATTTGATTTCATGAATTTATCTTTAAGAATTATAAATTTTAAGTATAAATACCATTAAAAATCCTTTTAATAGCTTTCTAGTATGTACATTTTATTTTCATTCAAAAACTTATTTACTCCTTGATTGTAGTATTTTAAATATGATTAATAGAAATATTTGTTTAATATATATATATATATATATATATATATATATATATATATATATATATATATATATATATATATATATATATATATATATATATATATATATATATATATATATATATATATATATATATATATATATATATATATATATATATATATATATATATACACATATATATATATATATATATATATATATACATGTATCATATATATATATGTTTCAAAAATATTTATATACATACATATAATATATAAATATATAAAATGTTTTCAAATATAATGATATAATTTATCAAATTAAACCTAATGTAATTTTTTGAGTCCGAATGAAAAAACTATAATTAAAAAAAAATTATTTCTTTTCTAATGTTGATATTGTCTTCACAGTGCTATACCCATGAATAGAAAAATATTGAAATGAAAGAATACAATGCAATAAACATAATATATGATAATTATAACATTAATAAAACTTAATGTATGATATAAAAAAATATTGAATTTTTTAAAATATTTTTTGTGCAATTAAATTATTATATATCCAAGTTTTAATTAAATTTATAACTTAAATTATGGTTTCTATATTTTTTTTAAAAAAAATATTGTTTTTCAGAAAAAAATATTGTTTGTTACGAATTATTTTGTTTATATTTTTTAGCTTAAACATATAAAAAGAATCCAAATAAATCCTTTTAAATATAACTTGAAATATTTTGTTTGTAAACAATTCTTAATTGTTTTTTTCAAAAATATTGCTGGCAACAGAAAATATTCTTTTCTCAAAAATATTTATATTGAAAAAAATTGTAAGCGAATTAATTCTGTAGTTTATTTTCTAGCATACTAAATTTATTTCATTTTCACAATAAATTTGGTTCTTTTTTAACTTTTCCTACACAGACTAGGCTGTTTACTTCTTGAATTTAATATATTATTTATTTTACGCGAGTTGTGTTTAGGTTATTTCACGAAAGATAAATAATTTTTATGCAGTCCAATTTTAGTATATTTTAATATTGGATGTAAACTATATGTAATATTATGGCAAAAAAAATAAGACATTTTTCTGTTATAATAAAAACACTTAAAGTTTGAATAAATTAATAAATAAAACTGCTCCATTTACAGGCCATATATGAAATAAATTATATTTTGAGTAATTTATTTTTTTCTAATGAGTTTTATGTAGCTTTAATTTTATAGAAATTACGAAAATTTTTGTTTGGAAAAAAAAAATGCAAAGTTACAGATTAAAAAGTATTATCTAAATTTTATGAATGAAAATATTTAATAAACTAAAAATTAAACATGAAAGAAAATTTCCAAATATTTACAGATATATTTCTAAAAATGTATTAATAATTATAAAGTGAAATGAAAATTGTAAGCAGATAAAAGAAACACATGTGATTTTTATAATTGCTTTGTAAATCACAATAATAATGATTAGTTAAAACAGAAAATTATTGGAAATTAATTTGATAAGTTTGTAAAATCGTAATTAATAAAAATAAAATATAAAACAACACTGAATATTTTTTCCACAATTATTTTCATAATTAGTTTTAGAGTACATAATTTTTCGATGAAGTGCTTATAGTTATTCATTGTAATTTTTAATAATTCATTCAAAACTTCATATTTATTTAGACTTCGATGCCACTTCAAATACCCCGAAATAGCCTAAGTACACATTAGATAACACATACAAAAATTAAATTATTCAGAAATTCGTGACACTTTTAATCCCGTTAATCTTTGCCTTAAAACATGTTCATTCTTTCAAGAAGTATCGTTCATTTTTTTTTCTGTATTTAGAAATCAGTTTTGATAGAATTGAAAATTATTTTTATATAAATTATAAATTTGATTTGCGTTTAAGGCACAATATACTCTCTAAAATATTTATATATAACATTAAATTCGGTATATAAAATGCGTCTGTTTGTAGAATAAAGCAAATCAATTGCATTTCTGTATAATGTTACTTGTTAAAATACTATAAAACCATTTAAATTTTATTTTAAATAACAAGTTTGCAAATTTTATATAGGATTCTTTAACCGATGACAGCATATCCTTTTTAAATATCTGTCGTGATATAAAGAGAAAAATGAGACTTAATATAAATGAATATAATCTTCCAAAATTTAACATAAACTTTTACGAAACGTAATATTAAATTTTGAACAACTGAATGTATTAGAATACAACTTCTTTCTGCATTTCTTGTATCTAAATGTAAATAAAACCTATGTTTATGACAAACTTTTGAATATAGGGTATGCGTTAATTTGAACTGTATTTAATGATGATTTGATTTAATTGTAAGGCTTTTGTTGTTGTGCACCAGATGGACTAGCATTATGGGGTGCGGTACTCCACTTTTCCAACTGAACCATTGGTATCGAGTCCGACTTCCTCGGTACACACATGCCATAGGATCCCGTTTATAGGTTAGCAACCATTCACAACTCATTCATACAAGGAAAAGACAAACATAGAATAGATAGAGAGACAGAAAGTACATCGATGCCCGAACCTGGATTCGAAAAAATGACCCCCTCCCCCCATCCATAGTCAAACATGCTGATCACTAGAGAAGTTGGGCGGCATAACAGGCTGTTCATAAAATAATATTTACTGTTATGAAATTTTGTTAATTTCTATAATGGAGATGTTAGTTTCTTTTTTACCTCTTAAATATGCTGTCCTTCTGATAGAGACTCTAAGGTAGAGAAATATTTATGATATACGATCACCTTTATTTCTGCAGTTTATTTTTTTAAGTAAATTGTATCAACTAATTTAACTAATCATTTTTTGGAATCAAGCAAAGAAGAATTTTTCTTATTTGCAGTGAACACAGTTTCAGTTTGTGATTTTAACACAAATCCAAAATGCGTTGAAAGTTCTAAGATCAATATTTAATATATTTCTGCACATAGAAAGAACTTTATATTATTTCACAAATTATTGTGTTTGTTTTCATCCCTACCGTGATTGCAACATCATTTTTTTTTGCATAAAGGAAGATTTGAAAAAGTAAATATTATAAATATCCTAAAATGTTTTTAAATGTATAATCATATATTAATCAATACTTATATTTTCCCGAAATCTAATCAGTAGTTTTCTATTATAAGCCATGTACATAGAAAGCTGCTGATCTTAACTTGCTACCATTTAATACAGAACTGTTTATTACTTTATTTCATTTTCAAACCTTATTCATTAATACAAGGTTTTTTTTGTGAAATAAGGGAGAATTCTATTTTCTTATATTATTTAATCATCCCGCTTCATTAAATTAAGTTTAATTTGGGGCAAAGCATATTTTAGTGACATTATCATTTCCAGATTAATATATCATGAAACATATTTTTGAGCAAGAATTCAAGTGATTAAATGTACACATGAAAGAAATCTGCATTTTTACTTTCTTATTCTTTCTGAATTGAAGCAGAACTTTCATCAAAACGTATTGAAACATTTTAAATAAATTAATGTGAGAAGAAGTTATAAATAAGTAGTTATAAAATTACTATAATTAATTTATTCAAATAATTACATATTTCATTTTAATTAAGACAGCTAAAATACTTTCAAAACTCCATTGTTGACTTAAAAGTTCTTCCATATTTCACAAGAATGAATTTACTTAGAAAGGGTTAAAAGTGCAATACATTTAATTTTAAGAAATTAATTGTCAAATATGGAGAGAGAATTAGATAACTATAATTTAACTAAAATTGCACTGCATAAGCAAATCAAAGACGAATATTACTTAAGCTTCTTAAATGTATGCCTTTAGAAACCAAATTACATGAAATAATTTCAAAATATGCCACTTTTTCTTAATTCTTTACGAGTACCTCAGATGAAGAGAAGTTTTGGTTACAGACAGAAATAGAAAAATGTAATTAATACTTGACAAATTTGGCTTGATTCTGTCATCTAATGAATTTCTGAATATTCTTAATTCTTGATATTCATATTGTTTTCACTAAAATTAACAAATATTCACTTCAGTAATTTAATACTTTTCAGAGATTTTATATTTAAATTATGCTTAAGTTATGCAGAGACATTTTCAACTGCTTATGTTATTTAACATTTCCTCTTGATTTAGTTTTAAATTAATTAACTTCTTTATAATTAAAATTAAGTAAATTTAATCTAATTACTTGTTTATAACTCTCAGTTGATACAATTTTTTCCACAAATGTTCTAATGTTTCTTTTTACATCTAAGCAGGTTTTTAATAACATTTGTTTCTTGATTTTAATTTAATATGCAACAAAATTTACCAACTTTAAATGACAATCTTATGTTATTCCCTGTTATATACTAATTACGTTATTCATCAAGTGACTTTATCACTACATTTTCCAAATATTTATTGCTTCTAGTACTTTTTATAGTGTTTCAAATATTGTGATAAAAATGATCACTGTAAAAAAAAAGCAATTTATGGTATAACTACAAATTTCTCTTTCAAACTGTGATCCAGTTACTTTTGAGTTATAGAAAAAAATGATAGTATGGGGTAGCAATGAAAAAGTACAATTCTTCAGGAAGTATACTTTGTATCCTTTTTTAGATTGTTATTATTTTCTTTTTATCTAGATTCTCACCAGATATTCACTTAGATTCTCTTTATAGATATACTTTGATAACAGTTGCCTTGCGTTAAAAGTAATCACTACTTCAATTAATAAACATGTGAAGGAAATTATATTATATTGCTTATACACGCTCAGTATTTTTTAACTTATTTTATTTTATTTTTAGTTTATTTTTAATTTATTTTAGTTCATTTTATTTTTTGAAAAATATAAAAACAGGTAATGTGACAATTTTATCAATATATACATCATTTTGAGATTCACAGTGAAACATGGAAATTATTTGTAAAGTAAATCTCTTATCTCACAAGGAATCTTCTTTGATTTATATGATAGATATGATTTATTATATTATTATTATTATTTGTAAGACTTTTTTGAATAGAATTAAAAAAAAAAAACGTTATCTCTTGGATATGAAATTTTATGTTTTGCAAATATTTTAAGTTTAAATATTTATATTAAACATTTAATAACACTTGTACGTTTCAAATAATAATGCCATACATATTTTTTGCTATTAATATGTTAAAAATATTGCTTAGTGCTTTTCAAAAGTTCTTTGAAAAAAATTTTATTTATATATCTTATAATAGGCTATACTATAATTTCATTTTAAAATTTTATTTAATAATAATTGCACATTGAGTTTCACAAGAGGAAAAAAAAGATTTTCTCGATCATGCCAGGACTTTTTTTACATAATATAGTGTGAGATATCGCTCAATGGCAGAAAGAATAAAATACTACAGCAAGAAGGATTCTTTTTCTCAAATAATTTAAGATATGACACTTTTTTCTCTGAAATTATTTATTTGAAGTTAATTAAGTCAAAATAGTAAATTTCCTCCTCACTTTATCTTTTTTATTCACTTTGTCTTATTTAAATTTAAGTCAAAATTATTTTTTTAGGATTTGAAGATAATTTAAGGATATATTAAAAGGCTCATATCATGCTTTTGTTAAGCTGTATATTATAACGCATAAATATTCAGTCATATCTATTTAAATATAATTGAAAACATAATAATCGCTCTTGAGAGTAATTATCCTGTTGACTGGCATCCATTCTATTTCATTAAATTTTTACTGATAGTTTTATGCCACATCAATTTTGCAATAGTTTTTCTTAACATATATAGTTCCTGCTATATACTCTCTAAAGTTTTATATTATACTTCCACAACATATAAAAAAGTTAAGACTATGTGAAAGAAAGTTTTCTTAGGATTTTTAAAGTTTATTTAAGTTTTCTTAAGATTTTTAAATTCTTGTTCATTTTCATTTCAAATTATTGATTCATTTGTTGTATTGTGGTATGTTCATATGTTGTATGTTCATTGTTGTATGTTCATTTCAAATTCTTGATTCATGCTTTTTAGTTATAGAAGATAGGCAGAAACGACCACTGTTCAATGGTGAACATTAAAATGTTGATGTATAATTGAAAATTTTCTCACAAAAGATATAAAAATTATCCTCATTCTTTGAATTCTGTTTTGACTTAACAATACTAATAAGAAAATGTGCGTAGTACATTAATTGGGATTTCGACTGAGACTCAAAAATATCAATTACCTGGAACACGAATTGTATTATACCCATGAGATTCAATTATACCATAATACATATCTCTCTCTGTCTCTCTCTCATTTTAAAAAAAAAGATAAAGAAATGATGTTTGGCTACCCAATACGCTATTTGTTAACCTAATAGCCCAAGAAATGAATTTCTATAATATAATATTAAAGTTTTTTTGCTTTGTTGACCTAAAATAGTAAGCATGCCTGTTTTCTGGAGATTATAAACGTATACCTTAAGCTTTAACAGTATATTGTAAACTGTCTTACTGATTGATTGACTATAAAATATCCGCTGGCAATACAAAATATATATACATTTTTTTCTCATCACTATTTCTTATATACTAAAATCCTAGTTAGGGAATCTCTTGAACAGCATCATTTAAAATTAATTTTGTCCTGTTATGTTATTATTAATCACAGAATAGAAATTACTGGACATCAATAATCAAACGTAATATACATTTCAACTAATTTTTATTGTTGGTAATGATAAAAAAGTCATTTGAAAAGACATATTCACTCTTTATAAATAATAATTCTTAAAAATTTTGTATATAAAAGTGATTTCTTTAGTTTCAAAAGGTTAGTAATTATTGCAAAATTAATAATATATATTTATTTGTGTGTGTGTGGCAATATTTTTAATCAGAATAAATATTTGCCTTCATTTAAATAAGATTATTTTTCTTAACTTAAGAATTCAAATAATTAGTAACGGTTGATTTACATGAAATTAAAGCAAATTTCAAATAAATAAACTAATTAAAAATGAATATATTAAAATATATTTGAAAAATTTTAAACATTTCCGTAAAATTAAGTGATATCCAATGGTATGTCAGGCTAATATATGCTAATGCTACGCAAGTAATATGTTTTATGCTCTGTGTATGTGATGAATCTATTTTATTTTTTTCTTCTCTGTTGGATGACAGGAACTAGTTTACTTTTGCTGGATGATATAAACAGGAATTTCTGGATCCACTGAGAATCAAATTATTTCTATTTCATCTTGTTGATGATACAAAAGTATCTAATGAGAAAAAGGGGATACTCTTTTTCCTGCATTTTTTCCCTTTCTAACCACCTTAGACAGACTCTGATTTGTGAATTATTTACGAGGAAGAAATGATATTTTAGTTCTTGGCGCAAAAATAAAAAGTATATATATTTATCACTTACTCTTAGAATTTTTCGTAAAATTTACAAAAGGCTTACAGCATTAAAATTGTTTTAAATGTAACACTCGATTTCTTTAATAATTTCTTATATAAGCCTCAATCATTGTTTTGTTATTACATTATTATTGTGTGTATATAAAAACTCTTATGCTTAATATAAGTTATATAACTTAAAAACTTAAATACTTAATCCTTTCTTCTGCTATATATATATATATATATATATATATATATATATATATATATATATATATATATATATATATATATATATATATATATATATATATATATATATATATATATATATATATATATATATATATATATATATATATAGATATATATATATTTATATTTATATATTTATATATATATATATATATATATATATATATATTTATATATATATATATATATATATATATATATATATATATATATATATATATATTGCTCGCAATATAAATTTAATAACTAAATTGCATATGCTTATAAACATTTTATTTTACATTTTAACATTTAATTAACTATTTTAAGAATTATACCTGACAAGTATACAGTTACGAATGAAGTTTTTTTTTCTATAAATATAAAATGCCTACATAAAAGAAATGCCATTTTTAATGTATAATTTTTATTTTGTAGCTTGATTATTTGTATTATGAAAATATAATTTAAAGTATATTCTATGAGATAAAAGAACCATCTATTAATTAAGATCTTCAAGAAAATGAATTATATCATTTTTGTTTTAAATTATAACAAAAGTTTTTATTTCTTTTAAGCAATTAAGCTAAGACCGTTTTGATTTATTAAATACATTATATTTTCTTTTAAGAGATATAAATACCTTAAAATTCTAAAAATATTTTTTTCATAGTAATAAATTGAATCTGTTTATATTAATCTATAATTGTCTTTTACAAAAACATAGTCCTGAAGGAAAATAATGTATGAAAAAATGGAATGATTTTAAATAGAAAATATAAAACACATGTCCAAGAATGTTAAAAAATATATTTAACTATGCTCAATTAATAAATTAATTTTTTTGACTTTATTACAAGCATTAATTTAAAATCCAAAATTTTTATAAAATGAGATATCACACAAATTTTAAATTTTAAATCATATTATTGTTATTTATATTGTATGGTGATAATTATATTTACACAAAATAACTAAAATAATCAATTTCCCATCCATCAAGTAAACTATTAGTAGCTACTGCTTCAAATAAGATAGGTATTTAAAAAAAACACACAGGGAATCATTGACTATATCATTTATATAATTCCATTTACATTTAACATATAAAGCATTTAAAAACGTTCATTAAATTTGGTAAGAGTAGCAATAAGCTATGAGTTAGTTAGAGAATGGATTTCATTCTAGTGTTAAAGTACTAGAGTATAACAATATATTTCTATCTAATTTATAGAAAAAGTAAATAAAGAATTTTAGCATTTATTTTTAATAAAATGAATGTTCTGAAAGTATGCATTCTAGTAAAATGTGTGTGTATCAGATAATACTATAAAAATTGTCATATAAAAACCAATATTCTACTGAAATATACCTCAAAATTTGTTATAAAATAAATGAAATAATTTACATTACACTGTTCCCAGAAATTTTGTTGAAGTATAAAATGAAACTGAAAGATTAATATACTAAACAGATTAGGCGTAAATAATATATATATATATATATATGTGTGTGTGTGTGTGTGTGTGTGTGTGTGTGTGTGATTTAATAAATAACATTTTCTAGAGGAATTACAAGATATACAAAGTTAGTTGCAGCTGGTAAATTGCAAGATAATCAGTTTGCAAATTCTTCGATATTTCTTTAACATTATTGCCCTATGTCAAATGAAAATAGATTATTTTAACTCGTACTCATGTCTGTAAAGGGTACAATAGCTACGCTTGTTCATTTGAAGAGCATGATCACTTTTATTTTCTTAAAATAGCGTTAATATGCAAGCAATAATCTTTGTAAAATTACTGTACACAATCTGAGGACATATCAGTGAAAGATTGCTTTGGTTGAACTATACAAATTGAAATAAATTCAATGACTTCAGAGCAACAATGTCAATACTCCAGGATTTTGTAATTTTTTAAGCTTTCTGAAGACTTTAACAGCAAATTTTACTGTCCTGATGATTTAACATTCCAGTGGATGAAAGTGAGTTTTGAATAAGAAATGAATTTATGATATCATGAACGAATGATTTGTTAAGATTCTGAGCAATTTTATGCAGAGTTCAAAGTTTGAATTTCATTGGTTCGTTCAATTTTGTGATGATATTTTATATGCTTATGAATCCTATGTTCAAGAACTTTAGACCATTCGTATAAACTTGATTTTTGTGCATCCAGAGAGCTGTTGTGTTTTTAAAAACCCCAGCTTGCCTGTTATTCAGCAAAATTATTATTATTATTATGCTCTTAGAAACACAGAAAACAATTTCAGAGACTTAGAATGTTTTCAAATTACTAAATAAAGAAAAAATACTATATAAAAAAACGTATATCGTGTAAAAATACTTTATATTCAACAAAGTTTCAATTTTGGCTATTAGTCGAGGTTTCATTAGTTTATATTTTAAAATAAACCTTTCAAAGTTTTACTGAATAAGGACTACGTCAACTTATCTTGTACATTTTCTGATTGCAAAATCTTAAAATAACTTATAACATTGACCATTTCTATTTGTATTTAATACTAAAATGTTTACCTATTATTTATAATTTTAAATTTTAAAACATGTTTATCTTGGAAGTTATTTTATGATTAAATTATAAATAAGTAAGAGAACACGCTAAATATAGCTATATTAATTTCTATATTGCTTGCTGTACAAAGTGATTTATAGGGTGTCTCAGCTAAACATCTCTAAAACACGCTCAGTGGGAGACACTATGACTAATTTGCCATTTTCAAGTCACCCCAGCTTTAGAGCATTTATATATTCATCAAATTGAAATATGCTTACCTTGCATACGATTATTAAAGGGGTATATATTTAATTTTAAAGCTCTGAATGTGCATTCACGAGAACTAAATAGACGACACTCTTATTCCGAGACAACTCTATGATTACTTAGGTGAAGGTGGACATAATTTAAGCATCATAAATGCATCAAATTTCCTCGACCACAAGTACAGCTTGATAAAGTATCTCTCATCCTCTTATCTCATTTTCAGATGGTTGCTGCATAATGTAATTAATGTACGCGAAAAGCGACGAAGGTTAAACAACGCGCTTGAATCTGAGTGTAATCATGAAGGTTCAAAGTTGTCTTGCTTTGGGCTAGAATTGTCATCATCTGCTTTACATAATTTGTGAAAAGTAGAAAAATTGTTTTGCAAGCAGAACTTTAAAAAAATTAAATTGGGCATTCTTAAAAGCTTTTCATTTTAATAGCAATTTTTCTGATTATTTATTTCAATCATATTTGCTATTTTTTTTATTTATTTTTAATATTTTCAAAGGCATGAATATTTGCAAGATATTCAGTGCAGTGCATCGTACAAAATATTTCAAATTTAATCTTGTATTTTCAAATTCCTCATAATTTTAAGTTCTTTACATATATAAAGAAATTGTGTTTATACTCATTATATATCCTTCATAAGAAAGACAAATAAAAATATAAGCGTTTTTATTTAATCATATAATATTTGTATTAGTATGTCATTGTAAGCTCTGTATCTGTTAAGATGCTTTGAAGAAATAAGTATAGAGAGTTTTTAAAAGTTTATTATATACTTTGATGTTAAATAACTAAACTACTGGAGTTAAATTGATGAAACGAAACCAAGGTCAAATTAAATTAACTTATTCATTTGTCAATGGACGTTCTCGTAAAAGACCTTCACCACACGAAAGATTGAGTAAATGTTTCTTGATTTTATGCCAAGAATAGGTTAATCTATCAATTACTGTGTAAGATTCTTATTTATGTTACAATACTTTCAGTTTTCTTTCATAAACAATATGATTAGTCGTAGGTTTTTTTCTATACAAACAATATTGAATATTATATCAGCTCATCTTATAATGCAGTGGTCAGTAAAGTGCGGTTCCAGAGCCACATGTGGCGCTTTGCCTGCTTAAGTGTGCCTCTGGCACCAATATCCACGGAAAGCGCAAAAATTTATTTTTTATAAAAAAACTTGGTAAGAAAAAATTTTTTATAAATTGAAATTTTACTATAAATCGAGAACGTGTATAAATTTTTGATTAAGTTAAACGAGACATAGATACTTAAAATTTTATATTGTTGCAAAATTATACAAAGAGCATCGAGTTTAATTTTATTGGTTTTCGTAAATGTAAACTCAAACCATGTATAAGCTACAGGCTGAAATCGTTCGTATGTTTTCGGCGTTCTCCGATGTGATACAAAGGTACAACAAGCATGCGCGCGCATACTTTCTGTAAAGTAGTTGTGGAGGGGATACAAATTGGCATCACAAACCAGCAGCTGCAGTGTGAACAGTTTCGTAATATCTACAGTGTCTGCTGTTGCCTTGTCTTATTAAAAAGTTGTATTTTTCAACTTACAAGTATTTTTATACATCTTACAAGTATTTTTATGATTTTATTACACCTGCTATAGAAGTTTGTGGTTCCGGTACAATATTTGTAATAAATTTTTTTATTTGTTCAAATGTTGGAAATATTCTTCCATTTTCGGTCATATTAAAAATTTTGTTATTCTGATGATGGAAAAATATTGGATTTTTGTTTTTAGTACAGTTACATAGATTAATAAAATTCTATTTTTAAAAAGATTGTTTTTTAATTTTTATCTTCATTAATATAATAATGACAATAATTTTGTACTAGTGGCTTTAGAAAAAATTTATTTGGAATATTTTATAGGTACCCCAATTAGCATGATTACCAAAGAAAAAAGCAAAGAAAATCGGAAGATGAAAACCACGAATTTAAAGCTGAGTGGACCAACAATTTTGCGTTTATTAAAAACTTGAATAAACTTCAGACATGTCTATCTGTAAGGAGAAATCTCCCATTACAGGAAGTCAAATTTAGAGAGACATTTAACAAGAAAGCCCATGACAAACACATTTATCACTAAATATCCTGTCTGTTTCACTATATCTATCACAAGTGGTATCATTATGGATTATTTCAATCGTTAAAACTGCATTTATCTCAAATCTCATTTAAAATAATCACAAAATTGGAAATCATCTTAACATGTATTTTTTACTTATTTAATTATCGTAAACACCATTGATTTGCAAATATAATACAGAGGGTATTAACACATTTTTAGAACAATCTCGGGGTCATTTAATTAATGTTTAAAATGTAAAGATTTTTTTAAAATATTCGATTTGATAGCCTTTGTTCTGGACCATAATTCTGCATCGTGGTTTCCATGATAGAAGAGCTTTTCGCAATATTTCCAGGTGTATTGCTTTCCATTCCTCTTCCATTACTTTCCAGAGTCCATCTATCGTGGTGGTGTTTGCGTTTAGAAAGAGCCTTTTTTAACATACCAAAGGAACAATAGTCCATAGGTGAAACGTCAGGAGACTTCGCAGGGATATGTCGAAAATGTATACATGTAGTAATTAGTCATCATTGTTTCAAGGAATGTAGTGGTAGTTTTCGAAGTATGACTTATTGCTTTGTCTTGATGAAGTTTCTCTCTTTGATAGTCATTGGGATAAAGAAGTGAAATTATTTTTGTAATTATTGGGCGTAAAACCTTCTCCTGATAGTAAGATGATTGATTTTAACATTTCTTTCCGCTCTTCTTATTTTTAATTTCCCATTGTGGGAGAAACCTGCGACAATCATAAACTCCTTACTGAAACTTTCTTTAAATTAACGGAAATGGGTTTGTACTTTTTTTCTCCACATTTTCTATAGTAAAAAGACCTTTTTGTTACAATCATTTACGTAAACCCATGTTTCATCAAGGGTCACAATTGTTTTCCAATATCTTCTGCTAAGTGATTTTCATACAAGATTCTACGAATTGTTTTGCGTTGAGCCACATGTCTCGGCATAAGCTGGTGAACATTATATTTTTTAACATTTTTATACTGGTTTTCTAATACTGGTTTCTTTATTTATTGTTGCTACAGAGGTATTTAAAGACTTTGCAATTGATTTCTGTGTTGGTAGATTTTCTCTTGTTAACAACAATTTCACTTTAGAAACATTTAAAACAGTACGTACCTTTTAAGGGTATTCGTTTATATTCTTTCTATGCAGAAATAATGATTGACAGTTTTTACCTGTCTAAATAAGAATGCTTATTTTGCACATTGAAATTTTAATACCATGCATTTCACAACATTTTTGAATTCTGGAATAAGAACGTTTTTCTTCGGAAAGCGCAAAAACATATCCTTCAGTTCACAGCATGTTTATATGAGACATTTTTAAAGAAAAATAAATTTAAAAGTAGCAGATGATATTTCTCATTTCAAATAATTAGCTGTTGCCAAAAATTCTTATTCTAAAGCATTTACTTTTTTTTAATTCGTCATTTAAATCGTTCTAAAAATGTGTTAACAATATCTATAGTGCATGGTATCATTTGGAAACATGTAATTAAACTTTTCATTGCAGAATATATCCAAACACAAATACAAAAATAAAATACAAAAACTGGCAATATATGGACAGCTACTTAATATGCAACAGAGCACAACGATGAATTAAGAAATAATTTATA